>JASAND010021640.1:0-12505 GCA_030248195.1 Trissonchulus latispiculum
CTGAACCGGATGAAGGCGATATTTGTACCTGCGGAGGAGGTGATGGAAATGCACTGGATAAAGGTGAAATCTAGTCTTGGATTTTCGATAAAAAATGTCCCACTTTCGCTTCGCAATTGATCAACTATAGTATATTTAACAGTTTACATGAAATGAAATGGGCAGGCTAGAAGGTCGGCTAAAAAGCTTGCATGGCTTGCGGCGAATCTTTCCTAAAAAAGCATTCTGTGTCAAGTATTCGAGTAAATTTATTTCCAACTTTCGCAGCCACTGTTTCTGTATGCCGAGGCCTAAAACCCTTCGTCCGATAGGAACTATGTAGATTCAATACCAATGCTTATATAATCAAAGATACCACCATCGAGGTTAGTTTAGTCATAAAAATCAAATGCGTGGCTTTATTTAACATACAAGGCAAAGTATAATAAATTTTAATATAAATAATTATATATATATATATATATATATATATATATATATAATAAATATAATAAATAAATTTTAAATATTAATTAAAGCCAATAGGTAGATCACTAAAATTTTTTTAGAAAATCGTATACTCTCTTTCCCATTGCTCATTCCCTACTATGGCGCCCCCAACGGATCAACAAACTTGATATCAGTGGCGCCACCTGGTCTCAATGCTCCTCAGATTGTTCAAACGTCGCCAACACCGCAGGTACAGTGCTAACCCGCCTTTTAGATTGCACTCTACATATTTCAATGATCGCTCAGGAAAAGCACTTTTGGGATTTATGTAGCATGAAAAACACACGTCCACAGAAAGAAAGAAAAATAAATAAAACTAAAATTGACTAAATAAAACTATATTAATTTTAGGGTTCACCCTATCAGCCAGATCATACCTTTATGGTTCAAGTGTTGCCCAGGGTAAGAAATCTGTTCTCCAACTCGCTTGGGGTGGAAAATAGTAAAATGGGGGTCACCTACAATTAAAATGTATTTAAACGTAGAGATAAAGGTGATAGAAGCTACCGGAGGTTTTCAGGCGTGCTGAGCACGAATCATAAGCTTTTCATTTGAGACTTCCGTTAGTATGATTATAAGCTCATGTTGCAAGCTTAAGTTGTAAGCTTACACTGAGCTAACGAAAAACTGAATCGGAAAATGAACTTCAGATTTGTGTTTGGCGTCCCAGGGAATACTTTATGCAACTTGTTAGAAAAATCGAGACAGAAATTTTTTGGTTCCCCTTGGTACCCTCTTGCGATTCATGACAAAGTTAACTTTAAATGCTTTTTGAAATTAAAGATTTTGTAAAATTCAAAATTTCAAAATGTTTAGTTTTTGGTTAAAAAATTGGTCAGAAATATCTCCCGTCTGTGCCATTTCTGCATAGTACACATGTGTGTACTTTAATGCGAGAATATGTTCACTTCCAGTTTGGGAGGAAATGGTTAAATTGGGTTTTCTGGGGGGGGGGGGTTAATGACCAGGAAATTTGTTGAAGTTTTTAATGTTTTTGTAGATACAATGCAGGAAATACAATAAAGGAAATATAATAATACAATGTTTTTGTAGATTTTGATTGATAGAGTTTAGAATGTTAGGCAAACCTTTCTAGTTGTTCAATCCCATCAATTCTGTCGTTGGGTTGATTGTGAATTTGATTTCTGACTGTTGTTGCGATTTCAGGTTTCAACCATCGACTCAGGGTCATCTGGTGAAAATTTGATGCTCCAGTTGCCTTCGCCAGCGGAAATACCGTCAGGAAATAGTCGTCGTATGTCTGGCGGCGGAAATTCCCCCAGGTATTTTTTCTGTGCCACAGCTTCAGTTTTATTTTCTACCCTTTTAGCTTCAGTACCGTACGTACATGTTTCCCCGCAATTTGGGCACAGCTTCTTCCTAGTCAATTCTGCATGCAGTTGTCACACTTTTCTGAATTACAAAATGGTCGAAGTAATTAAATTTTGGATTAATTAAAGCCAGTCAGCTCAACAAAAGGTTTTCAGATGATCTGTGCTGATTGATTTTTGCAATCACACACACTTTTCCACTCTTTAAAATTTAAAATTTTAAAATTTAAAATTCACAAATCCCAAATTATTTGTCAAGGCTAGTTCACCTGTCTAAGGTTTTTGCTTGTTTAATGGTGATTATTTCCTTCCTGGTATTGGTGGTGGTTTTGTAGTTTTTGGCTTTCGTGAATGACCACCAAATGTCGCTGTCCAGTTGGTAGCGACCGACCAATATGATATTGTGCACATAGCCTTTTGTGGGAGGTTTTAAGTACTTATTCAATTTAAAGAACGCTTTTCTCCAGAGAAAATAAGTACAACCAGGTTTTTTAAATTATCAGAGCTTGACAGGTATTGGTCTTTTTGGCTATGAAATTTATTCTTGAAACATTACATGGCGAAGAGCGTTCCTTAAAGAGAAGAAATGGTGGCGGAAGAGACTGCTTTGCTGTCTGGGATGGTGGGGGCGGTATCATAACCAGGCTTTGATTCTTTACATGGTCTTTAGACGGTCCCTGTCCCTGAAGCAACGGTGTCGCTCCGGCTCCCTGCCAGTGGCTCCCTTAACAGTTCATCCCATCTGGTTGCCGGCCATGTATCCCACTGCTCGACCTTCCTGCATTACCAGTCGTCACCCGTCCACCACTTCATCGAAACGATCGGGCGGTCAGCTTTCCGAAATAAATTCCGAAGGTTCGTCAGCCGAGGAAGCGGAAGAGGTCAGCGGTCGACCCCCTTCTCAGGAAGCTCAAGAAAGATCTACCCGGCCCCCTTCGGTCAGAATGTCCTCTACTTTGGACCATTTTCCCGGGAGTGCACTCAGGCAGGTTTTCCGATTATGCACGCCATTTCATGTTCAATTTCAACTTGTCCTTTGCTAGCCGTTTTCTTCCTTTTTATTT
This sequence comes from Trissonchulus latispiculum, assembly GCA_030248195.1. Lineage (NCBI taxonomy): Eukaryota > Metazoa > Nematoda > Enoplea > Enoplida > Ironidae > Trissonchulus > Trissonchulus latispiculum. The sequence goes on from JASAND010021640.1 coordinate 2,885, forward strand.
TGCATGCGCATTATTAAAGTCTGACCAAAAATTCTTGGAACCGAAATGTGAGCGGCTGTCCTGAGTTACCATTTGAAAGTAGCCTATACAATGTATATATTTTTCGAATCCTCAGGAACCCGAGATTTCGAAAATCCGAAAAATTCCGAAATTCCGGATTTCATTCACGGAAAATTCAAAATTTTTAGTTTTTCGCCAAATTTTTATCGCAATCAAAATTTGGTTCACACAGTCGAATAGAGCTGGTCCCGCTACACATTTTTGCTCTTAGAAGCTTTTCACGAAAATGCACCCAATTTCCGGAATTCCGGGTTTTCTAAATTACCGGATTTTAAAAATTTCCTCCAATACCCTCAAGATGGGTATCATTCGAAAGCTCTTATCGAGCTGAACAACTTTTGTAATAGAACGAACTCGTGAAAATGCACTCAATTCCCGGAATTCGCGAAAACCGGATTTTCCGGATTTTAAAAATTTTCTCCAATACCCACAATATGGGTATCACTCGAGAGCTCTTGATGAGCTGAACAAATTTTGTAATAGTACCAATGTCTGAAAATGCACCTAAATCCCGGAATTCACAAATTCAGATTTCACTATAGTTTGGAATTTTTTCGTGAATTCCGAGAACTGGGCTCATTTCTGCAAGTTGGTTCTATTACAAGATTTGTTCAGCTTATCAAGAGCTCTCGAATGATACCCATATTGTGGGTATTGGAGAAAATTTTTAAAATCCGGAAAATCCGGTTTTCTCGAATTCCGGGAATTGTGTGCATTTTCACGAGTTCGTTCTATTACAAAAGTTGTTCAGCCCAATAAGAGCTTTTGAATGGTACCCATCTTGTGGGTATTGGAGGAAATTTTTAAAATCCGGTAATTTAGAAAACCCGGAATTACGGAAATTGGGTGTATTTTCGTGAAAAGCTTCTAAGAGCAAAATTGTGTAGCAGGACCGTCTCTAATCGACTGTGAGAACCAAATTTTGATTGCGATAAAAATAGGGCGAAAAACCAAAAATTTTAAATTTTCCGTGAATGAATTCCGGAATTTCGGATTTTTTCGAATTTTCGAAATCTCGGGTTCCTGAGGATTCAAAAAATATATACATTGTATAGGCTACCTTCAAATGATAACTCAGGACAGCCGCTCACATTTCGGTTCCAAGAATTTTTGGTCAGACTTTAGTTTTTTTGTTTTAGTAATATATGCTAATATTTACATAAAGAGTATTGACTGTGATTCCTATGATTTGTCTCAATGATGTATTATTCTGCTATGTGTGTGTTTGATCCAGGTCCAAGCAGGGCCAGTGTTCAGCTTAACAAAAATGTATGATAACTGTTTCCTGGTGCTAAAACAAACAAAAGTCCTCGTTTGATTAGGTTGTTATGTAATATTTGCTTTATATTTGCTTCACTCATTTGCAAGTCTAACTAATACTTGCATTAGAATCTGCATACCATTGCTGAAAGCATCAGATTTCTTGCAAATTTTTCAAATTCTTGTATCTACTTCTTCTTAATTCATAATCTTTTGATGTTTTAGTTCCGCACTAAGTCGTCAGTCTTCGGGCTCTGCCAATACGGAATATTCCCACTGTAACGGCGGACCCCCCTCAGCCCCCCAAATCGTTCTACCACCATCCCAATCCTGGCTTCCGATTCCGGTAACTTCTGTCTCCTCTATGGTATCCTCGCCTGGCAGCGCCCCAGTGGTTCCCGGACAGCCTGTATCGGAATCTGTACAGTTCCTTCCGGCTACAGCCTACTTCAATTGCACAGCGTAAGCAGTAGGAAAAACTAAAGCTGTAACTTAACGCAGTGTTGTATATATTTGTGCAACCGATTTAGAACCATAAATGTGCTTGGGGCATTTGGTGGTGTTTTCATTCCCGCAGACCTGGAGATAACCTGACCTCCCCAGAATCCAGATTTTTCCGCTTTTTTGGCCAAAGACCGGAAGCTGTAAACTTATCATAGGTACAAAACGATTATTCATTCATAACATGTGCAATATTTTGAGCTAGCTTTGATCAACTAGTTATCCCGTGATAACAACAACAGTGGATCAAAAGTCACGTAACTCCTTAGTTTTTATACCCACAAAGCTGGTTCAAGTCACAAGATTTTGCAAAATCTGAACTAAGCTGTTATGTAATAATTTTTAACAGGAAATGTAGCTGACATAATGAGTTCAATTAGCACACGTAGTTTGAAAACAAATTTAAGTCTACGAAGTTTCGATTTATATATTTCGTGGTAATACATCCACCTTCACGAAAAATGTATACTTTTGCTATGTTTGCATTAAATATGTGTAGGACTCCAACTGCACTTGTTCGACATGGTTCCTGGAATTATGGCCCCGGTGGCAGAAATCGAATTAATTCTTGGGCAGGCAGACGCCGAATGTCCTTCAATCCGTATTGCAAAATTCACGGAAAGAAAGCTCTATTGGTAGGCTTCGTTAATTTGATATTAGATATCCACATTTTTTACAGCCACCTCATTCCAGTCTGATCGCCGGTAAGGGTGCATTGTAGTTCCCACATTTCATTCTGTTAACAGTAATGAGGAAGAGTAGGAAGCTTGACTTTTCCTTACAATGTACAAACGGGCTGCGAGATGATCGGCACATTAAGGTGGGGTCTAAAAGCAGGATCAGGACCAGGACCAGGACCAGGACCACTTTTCAGGACCAGGACCAGGACCAAGGGTCTAAAACCAGGACCACCCTCAGGACCACTTTCAGGACCAGGACCAGGGGTCTAAAACCAGGACCAGGACCAGGACCAAGGGTCTAAAACCAGGACCACTTTTCAGGACTACCCTCAGGACCACTCCCCAGGACCAGGACCAAAGGTCTAAAACCAGGACCACCCTCAGGACCACTTTCACGTAGTACCATATAGCAATTTCTACTTATATTGGCTTTCCGTAAGCTCTCTTGTTACTTATGTATCTCAAACTGAGCACTTTTCTTCATTTGCCGTTTTAGAGTTACAGCATCGGATTTATATATACTTACGAAATAATGTTGCTTTGCTCCTCCTGAAGCTAATCCGATTATTATTACTTAATAATCTTACTAATTTTATAGCCACAAATTCAAATAATTTTTAATCAGGTTAAGCAGAATTAAACAGAAATAGAGCACGAACACACTATCCATGGACTGCATCAAATTAGTCTAAGAATTACTTTTCATAATAATAATTTCACATTGTGTTAACATAAGTTTTTTAGGCATCGATCCATTTCATTTCCGCCAACCCTTTGTTGACGATATAAGTACATGCATTATATTATACACTGATGCACATATATAGTCCCGAGCACTTATGTTAAGCGTTTTGCCTTGGCAAAGCTACATACGGAGAATGCTGACGACAAACGTTCTCACGCTTTAGGAAGAATAGCTAGAAGTCACGCTAACCATAAAGTAACATACGAAATATGCTACTATACTTTTACATATAATCTGTACATAAATATTAAACTGTACGTAACGTATGTATTCAAGTATTATTTCCTAATAGTATTATTATTTCCTTAAGGCGGGTTCACACGAGGCAACTTTCCAGCAACTAATTGGGGAAGCAACTTTGAAGCAACTTTAGTTGTTGAGAAATTGCTTACAATTTGGCGTTTATACGAGGCAACTTGCAGGCAACATTTTATCTAGCAACTTTGTCCCAGCAGCCAATAACAATTCTGCGCGCCTAAAATTCAAAAGGACGTTGCCTTGTTTGATTAGCTGTTGCCTGTGAGTTGCCTGAAAATGTCGCTTCTGGACCGAGTGAAAATTTTAAGTTGCTTACTGGTTGCTTGCGATTTTGTGAGCGTTCACACCAGGCAATTTTCAAGCAACTTTTAGTTGCTACAAAGTTGCTAGTAAAAAGTTGCCTGAAAGTTGCATCAAAATTGCCTCGTGTAAACCGGCCTTTAGGTTCATATTTCGGAAGTATTATTTCGTAAACATATATAGCTCACGGTCAATATATATAAGTAGAAATTGCTATATGGTCCTACAATACATGGTCGTGTAAAGTGGTCCTGGTTCTGGACCCCCTGGTCCTGGTCCTGAAAGTGGTCCTGAGGGTGGTCCTGGTTTTAGACCTTTGGTCCTGGTCCTGGGGAGTGGTCCTGAGGGTGGTCCTGAAAAGTGGTCCTGGTTTTAGACCCTTGGTCCTGGTCCTGAAAGTGGTCCTGAGGGAGGTCCTGGTTTTAGACCCTTGGTCCTGGTCCTGGTCCTGAAAAGTGGTCCTGGTCCTGGTCCTGGTTCTGCTTTTAGACCCCACCCACATTAAGGCCGAAATCTCGGGAGGGGGGTCCCACTTACCATTGTTTGTCATGTGTTTATATATGTTTTAACTAAAACGTATCTAATTGGCTAATCGCCTACCTTACGTTAAATTTACGTGTATAAGCGTAGCCCCCGAGATCTCAGGGGGAGTACCGTCTAGCGTTGTTAAGCGTGTGCTTATTTCTATGCAGTCGAACTTAAACGCATTTGATTGCTTAGCTACCGTAATCCTCATCAGTGCATTTCAGTTCGACTGCATATAAATACACACGCTTAACAACGCTAAGCGGGACCCCTTCCTGAGATTTCGGGGGGACCCCTTATACACGTGAATTTAACATAAGGTAGACGATTAGCCAATCAGATGCATTTTAGTTCAAACGCATAGCACATGACGAACAATGGTAAGCGGGACCCCCCCCCCGAGATTTTGGCCTTAATCTGCCGAGCATCTCGCAGCCCGTTTTCTATTTGGAAGAGCCAAGCTTCCCACTCTTCTTCATTATATACTATTCATTCTGTGCATGTATGTATTTCAACGCCAACAAGATTCCTGACTCCTTTACACCTTCAAGGGAGGTTCTCTGGCATCGAATATTGTGTACTGTTACACTGCTAATTGCGATAACTGGTCTGTCTAGCTCAAGGTAGTAAAAATAGGTTGTTTTCATTGCGAACACTATTGATAATTAAGGTCAAAATTGTGACTTTCAATCCAATCCACACATTGAGACCATTGTACATAAATGATGATTGTTTCAGGAGACATACTCCCAACAGAATAGTGCCAGTCGAACTATGTTGGCGGCGCAAGAAGAAGCAGTTCCACGGAGCAAGGGTTGCTGCGATGTATGTGACGACATTTTTGAAATGGTTGGTCAGAGAAGTGGGAACTGTAGGACAAGGCAGTCACACTGTAATCTTGTTGTTGAAAGCACTGGTCTAGTACCTATATTGTAGGCTTGGATTTATCCTGCCTCCTTCGGTGTTGTCTACTCACGCCTTGTCAACGAAACTGTATATTATTTTATATATAGGTCCCAAAAAGTCCCAAAAAATTGAGTCGAGTTTTCATTAAAAGATATATAGACTCCAACTCTATTAGCTCGTTTTCGTACATCAGGGAAAATTGATAATATATACAATTCCGTGAAGCATGAAAAATTTTCTGAATGTGTTGTTACGAAATTTAAAATTAGCATTAAAAAAGTAGTAGTTTGATGGACGAAACATCGTGCTTGTCAAACACATGCTCTCACGAAATATTAGGAACTGCGCACGCTAGCTATCGTTTGCCTGCACGTCGTGTCGTTCTTGTAGGACAGTATAAAAGACCGCATATATGTTTAAAACAAAACAAAAATTTATCATTACTAAATGTTACAAAACTTGTAACAGTGCAGTAACAAAACAGTGCAGCTTTGGAGCTTTACTTCCTTGTGTGACTGAAGACAAATAGTAGTTTTAAAGTTAAAACTACATGTTGCTAATTTTAAAAAATTGAAATTGTCAATTCAATTGAAATTGAATTGGAAATACAATTTTATTAAAATTTCACGCCCCCATCAGAGTTGTAAGCGGGTACCAATTTCGGCCTGCTACCCACACAACTACCGGCAAACTGGTACCCGCCCCGCCCCGCCCCGCTACCCGTGGCCCGCAGGACACAAGGTACCCGCAAACACCCGCAAAAAATTTCAGTTTCCCTCATTTCTAATTGTTCTATTGTTTTGGAGTAGTTGCCATGTTTTCCAGTACAAATTAGGCAGGAAGTGTTTAATTTTTATTAATTTGTGCTTTTGAATGCTGGCGCATCCATTTTACAACTGCGCTGTATACAATTATAATATTTTGATTCTTGAGCTTTTCTTTTCTTTTCTTTCCTGAACCCCAACTTTTACTAGATTTTGCATTGCAAGTAATCGAAACTAAAAGTGTTAATACATACTTTTTATTGATTTGATTGATTTGATTGATATTGATTTTTATAGATTTTATTGATATGTGATTCTTTTTGGGCACGTATTGTTGGTTTACGGCTCAAATCCAGCTGAAATTTGAGGAAACTTTCCAAAATAAGTTTTTTCAGCGCTCTAACACGCTCAGCGCAATCCCGCTTCAAAGATTCGGCATTTACCGTACCTTGCGCACAGCGATCAGGGCGAAGCGAAGTTTCTGTACGTGCCATGTCGAGCTTTGGACCGACAACACCAATTTCTGATGGCTCCACAGGACGCTACGCTGCATGAATTCCTTCAAACTTTAAACTATTTTACACTAAATCTAATACTATTATGTGGCAAAAGACTAGCTAGCTTTTCCAACATCGAACTTTTAGTGAAATTCGTTGCCTCCCCCCTTAAATAGTATCGTTGAAAAATATCAGCAATCACAGAACGAGAAGCCGCACAGAAGCAAATTTTTGAAGAAATTTCGGTTGAGCCATTCAATTTGCTTCCTGTTACGTTTCTTGTCTACATAATTTTAGTAAGTTGTTCATGGCAAAAACCGCAAAATACCCGCAAAATACCGGCGCGGGCTTGAGGGTAGGCCTGATTTACAATACCCACGGGTACCCGCGGACATCCGCGGCCCGCTTACAACTCTGCCCCATAATGTAATAGAACTGTCTTTTGCGCTATGCAGAGCGAAGTTGCTGTGGCTGTCATCTATTTTGTACTCTTGTTCGTTAACACGTTATTTCTGTAATAGCGGTAGAAATCAGCACGACTGCACCGATTGTAGATGAACTGTGAATAAAATTTAATTAAGTTTACTGTAAACAAAATAATTTTTTATTTAGCAGTTGGAATCAAACTAAATATCGCGACGCCTGGAATCGGACCAAGCTTAATTAAATATACACAGCAATAGATATATATTGTTATCTATATTAGTTAGCTGTGAACTTGAATTTACTTGATTTCGAGGTAATAAGAAAGTGTCAACAGAATTTTTTAAAGCTCTGTCTTTGGGAACTGGAGCTGAAATTCTTAACTGGTATAAAACATGAAATGAAGCTTATAATGGACCATAAAAAGATGTTTCGAAACTTTGTAAAGTTGAATTTCAACATCGAGACAAAATATTGAAAAAGGTTAACTATTATTATTAATCTAGGCCTGTTTTAGATATTCGCTCGATTCCTGGCAAACTCTCGTTTCTCCCATCGTCGTGATTATTCTGTGTTTCTTTTTCATCCAAAAAATAAGTGAGTTACAAGGTTTCTGTAAAAGGCGAAAGCTTATACCCAGAAAATACTTGCCCAAACTTGGCAAATAATCGGACCAGACTGCATACTGCATAAGCGTCTGCTTGTATAACTTTAGTTTTTTAGTTTGTAAAATAATAATACTTGCTTACTTAATACTTGATTAATGATTTTACTTAGTTTTAAACCCCCTATGCTTAAGACTTTTTTAAAGCCATCTTACCCCAGTCAGTTTATCGGTTAGGGGTAGTGTAATCAATTTATATTTTAGACTTAGGACCAAATGCACCTACTTAACGGAAAAGAAATGGTTTGATTTTGGAGTTCTGTTCTTCATCGGCTTGAACTGCATTACTTTGGCCATGGAAAGACCTAACATAAGACCGGACAGTGGGGTAAAGGTGTAAAATTGTTTTTGTTCCAATTAATGTTTGTTCAGTAACTCGTAACTACTGTAGTGCTAAAGGTTAAATTAGAATTGTAGCATGACTTCGTTAACCCTTCCAGATGCAAGAAAGCCGCATTTAGACTTTGTCAGGAAGATATGTTTTTTGGTGCTTATGTTTTTATAACGACTCCGACCGACAGCCAGGTTTTGTCCCTGAAAATAATAATCTGCTTTTCAGAGGATGGACTGGGGATGTAATTTTTAATGTATCGTTTTAAAACTTCGAAAATCTAAGTCTAAGTTAAAAATTTTATTGTTTAGGAGAGACTGTTTTTAACAATCACCAACAATCGAAAATCTAAGTCTAGGTTAAAAATTTTATTGTTTAGGAGAGACTGTTTTTAACAATCACCAACTATCTATTCACTGCTATTTTCACTGCTGAAATGGCTGTAAAGGCAAGTCTGATCTGATTTCTGAAGATTGAAAGAATGTGTATCATGAGTTTGATTATCATTATAGTTTTAGTAGTTAGATGGTTTATATCAATGGAGCGGTTGGAATATCTCTCAAATTGCGAAAAGAGAATATTGAATGAAATTTTAATAAATAAAAATTAAATGTTGGAATGTTTGTAGTTGTCAAATTGCTATTAGTAGCTGATTAAGTCAACATCAACATTAACATTAAAACGACAGAAACATTAAAACAACTGTTTGTGGTATTGTATTTATTATTATTATTATTATTATTATTATTATTAGTATTATTATTGTTAGTAGTAGTAGTAGTATTATTATTATTAATGTTATGGTATTTTAGGATGAATTATCCTGGCTGAACAGCAGCAAACGGCTAGGTCTAGCAAGGAAATTGACAAACCTGTCCCAGATTATCAAAATTGTATCGCTGATTGGTCCATTCGTTTCTGGGATCGTCCAGACATTCCGAACTGTTGGTGACATTTCGGATATCCGGTCCAACGCAATGCCACATCATACCCTTGAATAGCTGAAACACAAAGAAGTCAAAAAAGTGCCTTTTTAGCCATATATGTTTTGCTTTCTGCTTCTATCCAGTCTACAGTAGGAAAATTAAGTAAATACAGGCTGTTCAACGAACACATAAAAGTTATTCAAAACTGGTCAAAGGCTTTTTTTGCATCTAAAAACCAACGGTTCGAATGTGTATCGATTTTTCCAATCACTCCTGCCAAAAAGTATTCGCTAACCCTCTTAGAAATTAAGCACAATACGACAACGACGACGACGACAACGAGACTCAAGCACAATCCTAGGTTTCAGGTAAAGCAGTAGTAAGCACAATCCTGTACATCCTTTGCTGGTCAAGAAATGGGACCCCTTAGGAAGACACGGTCGCAAGAGTTTGTTCTTTCTCCTGGCCTCGAGATCTGAATCCAAAAATTTGCACCGGCAGACTTCTGTAGGTAACCTACTGTAGGATGGCGTACTGGTCAGCACCAACTATACTCTCACTATTAAGCTTGAAATAATCAATGTACTTTTATTAGACATTCAGCCAGGTCCTGGTGAGAGTACTGTAGTTCTATCTGTAGGTAAGAGCATGCACAGTGGACAGTAATACGTAACTGAACGAAGTACAATTTTTTTTTTTTTTTTTTTTTTTTTTTTTTTTTTTTTTTTTTTTTTTTTTTTTTTTTTTTTTTTTTTTTTTTTTTTTTTTTTTTTTTTTTTTT
>JASAND010021641.1:0-43968 GCA_030248195.1 Trissonchulus latispiculum
ATATAGAGCGCAACTAATAGAGTCTGCTGAAACAGTCAAGAGCTCATTCATCTTGTACACACTACGGCGGAATCAATCCCCCTTTTAGGGGTTACTTGTTTCAAATTTTTTACAAAAATTTTCAGAAATTGCAAAAACGTTTTCTCAATCGAGTTAAAGTTTGACTCATTGTTTTCTCAACAATCTCTATCTGACTCAATTGGTTTTAACTTTGACTCATTCAATGGAACTGCTAACTTCAGGGAGGTTACAAAATATGTGAAACTATGTGAGACAGCCAATTTGTGCGGGATCAGCAGCCGATAGCGCGCAGAGCATAGTTTTTGCTCTGATCAGAAAGAGTAGACTGGTTTTTATCTCGCCTTTATCTCGCCTAAAGGCGAGATAGCTGTTTTCATTTCTAGCACAAAGCGAACTGAGCGTCTTCAGCACAAACTTTACACCCCATATTCAACGTTGTTCCCACTGTTCACGTTTTTATGTGGAGGGGTCCTGTAAGTGAATTCCGTCTTCAGCCTGTGAACTCCCCAAATTTCAATTTTTAAATATTAGTGGAATGTTCTGGATACATTCCAATTAAAGTTACAATAAAGGGGGGTGCTTGGTTACTTATTCTAATTTTCAGAGGGGCGTTTCACAAAGGGATCATAGCGTTAAGAGTAGAGCTGGGGCCGGTTCCACTAGAACCGGTTGGAACCGGAACCGGAACCGGAACCGAACCGGAAGGATTTTTAGAACCGGAACCGGAACCGGAACCGGTAGAATTTGGAACCGGCCGGTTCCAGGCTCAAAAAGTGAGCTTGAACTAAAATTTTTGCCAACTGTAAAATTTGCAAAAGTTAAATTTTGGGCCTGGATCTCATAATTTAGCATCATTTGATTTTGATGTATGATTCTCTTGTCTCCGCAGCTGAAAGTGGAACTGCATTGTCACCAAGAATCATTAGCGAATGATTCGAAATCGGCGATTACATCATACGAATGTTGGAATAGTTGTTTACATCTCAAGATGTAGTCAACGAACAACTCGATGAACGAATATTCTAAACATTTGTTTATTTCCATTTCCCACTTATTTAATTGTTTTAATATTACAGAAAATTTGTATTTTTTGCAAGGTTTCGACTCGAGCTAAACTGAATCTAAATGACCAGAATGTGTTGATGGTAGTACGTGCAGCAAACATTGAAAGACAGCAAATTTATCCAAGTTTTGGAGTTCAACGATAATTTTTAAATTATTTTAAAGCTTACCTAAATTTAATAGTTTTAAAGCTGCTACAAGTATGCAGAGTACGGCCTCTCAAATCAAATGTTCGATTTGGACATGCGACAAGTTTTGAACATGCATTGATTTGTCGACGTGTGGGAAGCTAAAGAAAAGCGATCACAGTTCACGCTACAAAAAGCGCTTCACGAGGGCTATTTGTTCTGAAATTGCTTAATGATCAAACAAGCTCAATATTTTGAGAAAATGTAAACTTTGTCAAATTGTCAGCAACAGCTTCAAGTTTGGAGGCTTATATTTCTCCCTGACAAAATGACAATACATAACTTAAAAATTTCCCTCAGCAAGCAGTTTTCCCAAAAATGTGTGCGTAAAGCCGCTTTCTGATTGCTGGAATGAGTTGAGAGGAATCCGTGTTCATAAAAATCTAGCCGCCATGTTCAGAATTTCGTATCTTTGTTGCTGTGCTTAGGCAGAGATGCCACAGAGCAGACAGACCAAATCGAAAACCAAACCCAATCAAAATCAAACAAGCTTTGAAAAACCAAATTTCTTTATATATTATCTCCTAAACCGCAAAGAATCGTTGTTGTAAGTTGTTGTATGTTGTAAGTTTTGGTGAGAGCATTCGAATGACTATAAGTTTGTATATACTTTATTATTATCATTAATTTCATCAGCTTTTTGCTTTCGCTTTGCTTCCAAAGCGAAGGACGCTTTCAATTATTCTTTAAACTCAAGCTGGAGTCAACAACTCCGAAGAGCAATTAAATTTTGCAGGCGCAGAAATATTTGAAAACTGCTAGTCCCAATTTTCGTTTTTCAGGAAATTCGGCTTTTGGCACAAAATTCGTAAGAGTGAAGGTACAAAGAGGTGTCGGCATAACTAATCTGTTAAGAATAAATGGTTAGATAGAGGTGTCTGTGTGAAAGAAAGCAGCCAGTTCAGCACTAAAGTAAATTTTAATATTTGCTATCTTTCAAAATTCAAATATCTATACTACTTTTAAAATTTCTACAAATATCCTGCGGAAGCGAATGTAGTTTTGACAAAAGAAGATTTAAACTAAGCTTTCAACATTTCTTATAATTATTTGGAACGTTTTCCAGCTTTTAAGATTTCTTTGGGTATGGTAGGCGATGTTGGTATACCGCGCTGTTTGTTCATTTTTTCAAATATAATCCATAATTTCAGGTTAGACATAATAAACATTTTGGTACACACAGTAGCATTGAACAGCCAACTATCGAAACAATTTTGTATCTTATGGTAAAAGCAAATAAAGGTTTCAATGTTGGGTATGGCAGTTTACAAGATGTCCAGAAAATGTTCTACAGTAACAAATCGAAAATTAATTTAAAAAAATTGCGAAAACAGTTGTCTAGTTGTTTGATATGTTTAATCCATTTGATTTATAGCATTGCTTCTTCATTTTGATTGTATCAGCCATATAGGAGGCCTACAACAAATGTTAAATAAGAAAGAAAATTATCACTGCAAATTTTGTACTTGGAACCGGGAACCGGAAGCTAGAACCGGAACCGGAACCGGTACCCTAGAACCGGAACCGGAACCGGTTTCGAAAATTGGAACCGGCCCCAGCTCTAGTTAAGAGCTCCTAAATTTACTACTTATGGGAAAACTTATTTTGAAAAGTGAATATAATATATACTCATTTTAACTTTTAAGTCTCTTAACTTTTCCAGCACACCTCATAAGTTCCCAGCGTGAAAGTGCTTAGAAAGTTAAGAGAAAGCCGCTAAGAGGTGGTTATGAGCGAATGTCTAGGAGCAGTTTAAGAGGAGTTTTGTGAAACAGTTTAGGAGCCGCTCATAAATTGCTCGTAAACTGCTCATAAGAGATAAGATAGGAGGGACTTAGGAGCTAGATTTAGGAGCCCTTTGTGAAACGCCCTACAGAATATTATTTCTGCAAGGTCCCCCCTTGGTTGCATCGAAAACTTTAAATATTCAACATGCTAAATATGCAAATTAGTTTCTATAACTTGATGGCAGTTCTTAATTGGGAATGCTCGTGTAAACTAGCGCAACATTTTGGAAAACTCTTTCTGGGGTTGTGTACAGTGTACACTGTACAATGTACAAAGTATGAAGTTCTTGACGCATTAAACAGTAACACACGCATTTTGAGCACTTATCAAATCCCGAGTTCGCGTGCTTGAACAAAGAATTGTCGATAAAAGCTTGGTTTTCAAATAGGGTACGCTATGTAACAGTGCTTGATAGCTAGCCAGCCCTGCGTCGAGATACTGCTCCTTTTAGGAGCCTACTTGTTATAATTGCGTACTCGTGGAAATGTGAATCTAAAAGTTCATTCCTCATTTAAGTATGAGCCATGAGGCAACTTAATGATTGCGAACTTTGGTCTCAAACAACTGCAGTTACTATTCGTAAGCTCAGATATCAAGTAGTCAGTTGATGACTAACTCAAATCAATAAAAAGATTCTTCCTGCAAAAGACTCGCGTGAGATTATATATACTACCAGCTTTTGGGCTATTTTCCGCACATCCTGCTTTATGTCTACAAATTTTCAGCAATTAATGGTGGTGGGCGAAAACATACCTTGATAACCTACACCATTTTAACTAGATTGTTGAAATTCTATGAACTTTGAGCCTGGGTCAACCACTAAACCACATAATAAGACTCAACTCCGCAACTATATAATGCTGCATGTGGTAAGAAGCGATAACCTGAGAGCTGGTGATACCAGGATCCCTCAGCCCAAAGGTAGGCAAACTAAATTCCGCTGACTTCGTGCGCAGTATAGCCTAATTCAAACTTACAACTTTCACCAACATGAAAAAGTTACTCTCTTAACTCTTTTCGAAGCCGCTCCGCTGTTAGATGGGCATGCACTCATGCAGTAGATACATATGCGGTAAAACTGCATTCGCAGTTTGAAAATGGTTTACGTACTGCGCAGCGCATCATGAACTTGCAAATTCTAATGTGCACATGTTTCAACTTCGAAATATATATTTACGTCCTTGTAGAACGTACCTGTTTAACATTTCAGTTAAACACTGCAACCAACGCAGTCGTTTTATTTTATATTTTTCAACAGCCTCTTTCGTTCGACAATTAGTTTGTGTTAAACCCTTTCATTTTATTTCTGGAGATGTTAGGTATTTTTTCTAAAACTGTACTTGCACTAGTGCAAAAGTATGCAATATAAGGTAGCTTTAACAGGTCAGACAGCGAAACTATAAGCTTTGCATGCAAGCTGTAGACTTCCCACACAAATTAATCTGCATGAGTTAGGTACTCAACCTAGTTTACAATGGTAACTGTAGGTCTAAACGGGGGCCTGGTTTTGTCGATTTATGGAGGTGAGCCGAGCCCATGCGGTGCTGTTTTGGCTTTCGCTGATTTGAGCAGGAATGTCAACCTCTAACATAAATGTATCCAATCCATTATGTGGATCGAATTGGATGCAACTCAAAGTTTTATCAAGCCCGGTCCAACAAATTTATCCAGCGACCACTTCTATTGATGGGACCGATTTCCATTTCCCACCCATTCCTACCCAGTCCCCCGACCTGATTTTATCTTTAGTACAGGAAGCTCATTTCGAATATGTAGTTCTATTCGTTTTGTCGCACGTTTTTCCGCATTTTTCTTAATCATCAACAGTGATTGCAGAGAACATTGCTCTATAGTTTCAGAAGTGTTGTTGACGCTAATGCACCTATAATGTTAGTTGTTGTAGATCCAGCTACAGAAGTTTGAAACTTTCGCCAAATTAAACAGGTGCATGTGTGCGAACCCCATCATCCAAACAAGAACGGTATAAGTTTGAACCTATTACGGAGCATTAGGTTCGAAAATAGAGCAGAGCACTCACTGTCTCACTACATGATCTGAAAAAACGTTTGCAGCAGCAAAAACCAGCAAGGCACTCTCGGAATTTACTCGATGTTGTCTCCTGTGTTTTGAATTATGGCTATGGGTATATATTCCATTAAAAAGTGTGCATATAAACATGGCCTTTTTAGATTTGATATTGAAGTTTACACCTGGGCTATTGAAATAAAAATTATTGTTTTATTTCCACGTTTACGTTACACTACGTTTCTTCCAATAATGCTCAGTGGAAGGATTGCACTGGTAACGGGCGCATCTCGAGGAGTTGGAAAAGGCATTGCTTTGGAATTGGCTGAAGCAGGAGCTACAGTTTATATAACTGGTATACATATACGATGTTTTCCCAGTAATTTTTATCCCGCCTTTCGGGATAGCTTTTATCGAAACTGGAGAGAGTGAACTGCGTCGGCGCTACACTGAAATTTCCTTATATGCTTATCACTGTGCCTAGTTAATGGTTCCGTTTTTGTGCAGAGGGACATTAACAAAAGTAATTCATCCTCGATTTTTTGGTTAATACTCCTAATTGCAACATACAAGCGCAGTATGCGCTTAAATACAAATTGGTATTCAGCAGTCATTTTAAAACAGAACCCCCTCTCTTCATATTAACTTCCATTTTACTTGCAATTTCTTACAAATCTCCCTTCGGTTGAGATGAACAAGCACAAGTTGTATGCAAAATCCTTTGAGTTAGCTGTGGAGCTGAGACTGTGTTTCAGTCAGGGGCCGGCTACGCAGTCTAGTTTTTCTCTGAGTTTGCAGACATAATTTTTCCCAACTAATTATTCGTTATTGTAGAAAATAATACTAATATGCCCCATTAGTGACAGCAGATTATCGACCATCAACTGTGCGGCAAAAGGCTTATGCAAAAGTTTTGAGACTGTAGAAGGCGAACCTTGTACAATTTCAACAGCAAAGAATTAAAAAATCTGACACCTCTTCATGCTGAAAACGCATTTCTTTACAGCCCATCGCACATGATTATTTCATATGCCTGTATGTGTATATATATATATATACACGTAGATTATTTCATATGCCTATATATATATATATATATATATATATATATATATATATATATATATATATATATATATATATATATATATACGTAAGAGTTCGTTGAACACATCTAAACTGAGCCATCTGAATAGCACGCGACTGCAAACTTCCAAATTTAAGCCTCAATAGGAATGAAATCATTGTGAATTTAATTAATTTGCAGGATTGGTAGATTTAGATATCCATTCCTAAATTCTAAGAAACAATGCATTACTTTTGGCGCGATCCTAATTTGCATATTGGAGCTTAAGATTAAGAAGTTTGACAGGAATTGAAACAGCCAAGAATGTTAACGCTTATGTATATATATAATGTTACTGATATCAATCAAGACTGATATGTATGAATACAACTAGGGGTGACCAAACCCCCTTCTATCCTCAACACATGAAGAAAATTATTGTAACAGTTTTAACGTGCATCTCAGCAGAGCAGTGTAACAGAATAATGTATAATCGCCGGCTACGCTGAGGCGTAGCCGGAAAAATGGAAAATTTTGCACAAGCTTCCGTAACAATATGCAAATTAGGGGTTTAAACTTTCTCCAGTAATACATTCCGTTCTACACTGTGAGGGTACATACGTTGAGATGAAGTAAATCCAAGAAGCAATGGGTGGACAAGCTCAAAGCACTGCAATTATTTGCATACTGTTGCTACACTTAAACGAGTTTTCTTTTCCACCGAAAAGATGCTCTACCCGAGTCTGAGGGTTAAGTTTTCATAGTAAGACAAAAACTAAAATTATTTCTGCTTGAAAGCGATTGTTTTTTCGCCATATCGTGCTTGATAGAAAGTTTGAGAAAATGACATTCAACTCATGCATTCAATAAACTTCAAGCACACCAAACCTACAAAAGCTGCGAACAATTGGCGTGCATAACTGAATATTTACCGTAGTTGGGAATTGAAATGAACCGACGGTGTAGGCTGCCAAAACGAGCTTGTCCAAACCGCCAGAAACAATTGCATTCATTCTGTGGGGTTAGTCATCCTTCGGAGAATTGAGGATAAGTTCAGGTGACCCCTAAGATTACCAATAGGCTAGGCTGAAACATCTAATTTGGAAACAATTAGGACGGGGAGAAAGAAAGTGCCAAAGCATTCTAATATTGCCAATGCGAGGAAGATAGAAGTAAACAGTTTACTAAAAACAACGTCGGGATGATGCTCCATTTAGGGGCTGACTTGTTGAAATCAGCCTAAACACATTCTTGTCGGGAAGATGAACAGTTCTTGGATATTGGTGATTACAATCACAATCTTTCTTTCATTGCAGCTAAATGTATTAAAAGCAGATTAGCTCAAAGAAAATTAGTTTCTTAGTCATCATAACAATTAATTTCCTAGTCCACGATGGTTTTCTTAGTTTTACATCAGTTAAGAGAAGAAAGGCCCAAGGAAGACTAACAGTTTAGGTAATTAATATTTTCCATTTCTGTGTTTAATCAAATCCTGTAATAATAATAATAATAATAATAATAATAATAATAATAATAATAATAATAATAATAATAATAATAATAATAATAATAATAATAATAATTCAATATAATATGCAGTACTTAATACTATTTTATTATATACATAATACAAGTATCATTGATGGCTTAAGACAAATCTAGCTTCTTGAACTTGGAGCTTGAATGTTCAATATACATGCGGCAGCTGCACACGTTGCTCTCGCAAAATTCAAAATAAATGTTGCTTAGCAGCCTTCGTTAAGTTCAAAATCACAATAACTGTTAGTGGCTTTTTAACTTTTGTCACATGTGCTCAATTTTCAGGTAGAAGGCCATCGACAACAAATAACTCTCAAAGCAGTATAGACAGTACGGCAAAAGAAGTGAGTGGATAAGCTGTAGTTTAAATGACAGAGACGATGATTAGTTTTTGGTAGAGATTACTTACCTAATTTGGGGTCCACTATCAGTAAGATACAGCTTTCTACTTACTGCTTGCCCGTTTATTTTTGGCCAGAGTTTAATTAAATTACGAATTGCTAAATGTTTTTAGCTTTACATATTCAAAATTTCAATTTCGAATTTGATGCAATTTCATAAGCTTGGACTGATATAGGATGTTTCCTGCGAAAACGTTAAATCGATGAAGACAGATTATTATATCACAGTTCATCTAGGTACAGACACATACTACCAAAAATGTGTGTACAAACTTTGCCCATGTAGCGTAAATAACCTTTGAAACAAACCCCAGCTATATATTTCTGGAATCATCCGGGGAGATTTAAAAATCCTGGAAAATTTTAAATTCTTTTTAAAATTTAAATTTTTAAATTCACTATTCAAATATTATTATTATTTTGTCAGAACTTTTAGTCAATACGATTTTGTTTCCATGATTAAATGGAGCTGGCCCCACTGCATATTTTGGCTCTTACAAACACATGACGAAAGTTTAACCAGTTTCCAGAAATCCGAAAACTTCTGGATGTTAAAAGTTTTCTCCAACACCGACACGATCACTCGAAAACTCTTGACGAGCTCAACCACTTTTGCAATATGAAAGGGGACTCTGATGAGTGCCTTTAATGCTATAAGTTAACATCAAAAAGTTTAAAGTACAGCCATTCTTAGCTTGGCTAGCTGGTAGAGCCCGATCGGTTCTTTATGATTCTGAAATGAATGAAGATAAAGAGTAATTTCATTCCACTTTGTTCTGTTTCGCTAATTTGCTTTCTGCTGCTAGCTGCAGCTGATGATCTTAAATACACTATATATTCAATGAATTGAATGCCTGAACTTAAGTGCTATTTCTATCTACGTATATACAGTACAATTGTATATCTACATATCTTAAATTAGCTTGAATAGTCTATTATAATAATAATTCGAATAATCTACTACTAATATTCCTTTACCTACTCCGGATATTGTTGTTAAAGATATCTGAGAAAGGAGGTCAATGTATTGCTGTCTATTGCGACCACAGTAAACCAGAAGAAACCAAGGCTCTGTTTCAAAGAATTTCCGATGAACAAAATGGTCAACTCGATATTCTTGTGAATAATGCCTACTCTGGAATCAAGGTTAGTATTAATGAATTTAGGTACAATGATTTAAGCATCTAAATACTACAATAAAGTATAAATAAGCAATATGGCAGATAAGGCGAACAAGATTTCTGTATTCCACCTGTTAATTGGGATGTATTAAATAGGCTGCGTCACAATTCAAACAGGAAGACAATTGTTCTATAAAATTCTGACAAATGAAATTCTGACTAATGAAATTCTGACTAATGAAATTCTGAGTAATGGAATCCTGACTAATGAAATTCTGACTAAAAGGAAAGTTCAACTTACATTACTTCAAACCTAAATAGACTAATAAAAGTTTGAAAATTTAGTTTCTGACTAATGAAATTCTCATATGAAATTTTGACTATTGAAGATAAACCCTTTCCTGTTATATATATATATATACAGTCCGTTGACTGGACTGAATTATAAAAAAGATCATTGAGAAAATAAACTACAAGTCATATCATAAAACAGTCGAATTACCGTATTATTCGATTTAGACCATCACAGACGGTGTAAATTTGCCGTTTTGGGAGGAACGATTAGAAGCATGGGACGAAATCAATGACGTTGGTTTAAGAAACTATTATTTTTGTGCTGTCTATGGCGCTAGACTTATGGTACCGAAACGAAAAGGATTGATAGTTAACATTTCCTCTGTTGGTGGTCTTGAATATTTGTTCACCGTTGCCTACGGAGCTGGTAAAGCTGCTGTAAGTATACCTGCGCGTAGTTTATAAGCCAACACACTGTGCTCCTAGCATTTGCTGTTTTGTGATATTTAGAAATTTCTGGAATTTTTCTTTCGTTTTCCATACTAAATTCCTGGGGGAAAAGGGTGGACTGGACGTCATAACGGGAGTTGCACTAAGGGAATATTTGCGAAGAGTCCAGCAACTGAAAAAGTATATTCCAGTAAAAATTAACCTGCACTTGTCCAACTGCTTTGCCAGAGTCTGTTTTTATAGGTTGATCGAATAGCCATCGACGGAGCCAGAGAGCTGAAGAAACACAATGTTGCTTTTATCAGTCTGTGGCCTGGACCAGTTCGCACAGAAACTTTCTTGGAATCGCCTGTAGGCGATATTGGGGTATGTGTTTTGCTTTATTCAGAAAATATATACATATGTAGTTAAACAGGTGTAACATAACCCAACACATTGTCTCCTAAACATTTTCTACTCCTATAAACGTAGTGATGAGTGATGACCATTTGTTGGATCAATTTTGGTGGTGACATGTTTCAGAATGGGTTTGAAATGACCAAACTACTGAAGCTGGCAGAAACTCCTAGCTATGTTGGAAAATGTATTGTCCATTTGGCTGCTGGTAAAACAGTTAACCTATTTATTCACTAATTTCTAGCTAGTAGATTATCTCAAGTCGAAACTAGTACATTTCAGAAAAGCCTATTGAATTTTTTCCCAGCTAGCTCCTGTGACTAAGTGCCTTTTTGCGTGCGAGTTAATACAGTAGAGTTAATATTTTTTAACTCGTTTAATCCAGCAGGCGAGTTAAAGTGAACTGTTTAACTCGTTTAACCTTGTGCACGAAATGGGTTGAGTTAATTTTAACTCTATTAACTCGTTTAACTCGCTGTGCGAAAAGCCCCTAAGAAAAATGTATTTCACAGTACACTTGTATATACTTATTCACGCTTGCCATTCTGCGCTGAGGGTCTCTCTCTGTGCTGCGTCTAAATCCACTTGCTTACGTCAATTTTCAAAGTTAATTTCATTGGAAGCATGAATAAAAGCATTTCAGCAAATGAGCACTGAACATTATTTCCACAAAACGTAATCAATTTCAAATTAGCGTCGATCCATTTCAAGACATTTCTTTCTGGTGGATTTCCAGCAACAATTTAAAATTTTACGTTTTTCATCGACGAGGAATCATGGACGCAAGCATTTTATAGCTTTGATTTTGCAGCAAAGCAAAGATACACAGTTTTTTTGCGGCTCGCTGACGCTGAAGACGAATCTAAATTCATCTTTTTGATCCAGCTTTTCGTTAGCTTAGAGTAGGCTAGTTCCTATATAACTTCAAGATGGAAGCTTGTGCTAAGCAAACCAAAAGCTTGATCGGATACCGCCTTCAGATTCTTGTTTAGCGACCCCACACCAATAACACTTCTATGTGTATGTAAACTGCATTTCAGCAAAATCAAAGATTATGTAGAATCGTTTTCGGTTCCCTATCGTCCCGCCTTGAAAAACTTAAAATTTCCAAATATTTAAAGCATTAAATTACTGACTGAAGCGTGGATGTTGATTCAACGGACAGACGAAACCGACTGGAAAACTTAATCCGCTGTAGTATTAACCATTCAGATTCCATTTCACTCCTCAACCGCTGTTACAGAGCATCCTACTTAATGCTTGTTCCTTCTAAACAAGATTATTTGTGTGACTTTTAGATGAAAACATTATGAAAAAAACCGGGAAAATTCTTTTGACTGGTGATGTGGGACAGGCTTATGGATTCACGGAAAGTGACGGTAACCTTTTGAGAATAATATACTTTTTCTCAAAATTATAATTTTCTCAGAAAAGCATTACTCTATAAGACACTAATACGAGACTAATTCATTGTCTATCGCCTTGTAACTCTTATGCCTAATTGTTGCTGACCGGCCGAAATTTTCACAGTTTGATTTGCTTCCGACTGACCGACTAACCGATTTTTTTGAAGCCGGTATCGTATATATATTATTTGCCACACTACGTTAAATTTTGTCTTCTACAGGACGAACGCCATTCCATATGCGATCAGTTAAGCGCCTACTAGAATATGCTGAATGGAATTCAGTGGCAGCGTGGATACCAGAATGGGTCAAACTACCAGTATGGATGTTGAAGAGAAGCGGATCATGCTACGAATAGTTAATATGAATATGAATATGAGAAAACATGCATTGCCATATTAAAACATTTCTATAAATTTTTTATGTCATGCGTGACTCGCGGTAGCTTAGGTTTAGGACGCTTGCCTACTACCCGGCTTTCCAACTGGCCGCTACTGAGACATCTGGCGACGTGGAAATAAAGTTGCACAGTATTTAGAAGATGTGTAACATAGCTCTAGCAAGAGTATAAGAGTATGAAACTCTTATACTACTATGTACTAAGCATGCTAGGATATATATGCTTGGTTCATTAACTCGGCACTCCCGGTAACCGAAACTTCTACGGAGGGTCCACTTTACACTAATTACACACTTGCATATACGCACTGATTCTCTAATTAGCGTCAGGCTTCGGTAGGTAGTTTATTAGTTAGATACAGCTTAATTTTGTGAAATTGTGATATATATATACTTCTGTTTTTGAACTGTTTTTCTGTTTCTCGGAGCATAAATCGGCCTGTAGGGTCCATTCCCATGGTGGAGACTGCCCATAACTGTCTTTGGAGTGTACACTTCCACGGAGCTTCGGGTTTTATCTTGTTTACCCCACCCCCTTCACCACTCAAAATCCTTAAAGCTTGACCAAATGAGCTAAAATTTGGTTTGGGTATGTTTTCGACTACGCTGCGTTCAAATATAGCAAAATTTTTCGATTTCGCGAAATTTGATTTTTTTCGTTTTCTAAGGGGGGACCAAGGGAAACCGAAACTTTTTGTCTTTGATTTTGCTGAAAAGATGTATATAGGGGTTTTCGGGGTCGTAGAACACGAATCTCAAGTCCGTTTTTCGATTCAGCTTTTTGTTAGCTCATTTCAATTTATTTATTTAAGCTTAAGATGTAAGCTTATACTGAGCTAACGAAAAGCTGAATCGAAAAACGGACTTGAGATTCTTCTTGAGATCTCGGGAAGTCATGTTATACACGTAATTTTGACATAAGGTACGGGATTAGCCAAACAGATTCACTTTAGTTCAAACGCATATAAATGTTACGGACCATGTGTATAATTGCCCCATATGCATGTGGGGCAAGAGATTTTGCCCCATATGCATACGAGGCAAGTTCTTTGCCCCGTATACATATGGGGCAAGAATTTCTGTCCCATATGCATATGGACCAACCTCTTTGCCCTATCTGCACATGGGACAAAGATCTTTTGCCCCAAATGGAAATATCAGCAGTTCTGAGTAATTTTTCTCATTTCAAACGTTAGTTCAATGCAAAAATATTATTTAACTATGTCAATATTAAAATTGATACAAAGCTGAGATTGATGGTCGAAGATTACAGAAGCTGAAATATCCAGATTTGAAATTCTTAAAGTTTTAATATTTTGAAAGTGCAAATTTCGTTGATGAAAAGATGGAAATTAGTAATTTTTTTGTATTTGTTAATGGAATTTCAGTATGTGAAAATATATAGTCCGGCGTCAAAGTTTTTCATATTTTAGATTTAATTTTCATACCACTCTGGTATTCGTAATTAGCAAAAATAATAACTTCAAAAGCTAAAATTTCTAAATCTAATAACAATAATTTCAGCTTAAGTTGAATTAATACCAAATTCTGCGGTTGAAATTGAATTTTCGGAACATTAAGATTTTATTTCTAAGCAAAAGTGAAACTATAGTTCGGTACAAACTAACTAATTTGTGACCTCATTTTATATTTTATTTAAGCTTAAATTTTCATCACCAAAACTAGCGAAATCAGAAAATATAAAAATCTCCAAATCAAGAAATTTTAGCTTTGGAATTTATTATTTTTGCTGATCACGAATATCACAATAGTTTGAAAATTAAATTTAAAATATGAAAAACTTGGCGCCGGAATATTTTCACATCCACAAATTTCATATTTTTTAAGAAATAACGAACTAATCTAACAATTTGCTAATTCCATATTTTCATCAACAAAATTTTCACTTTCAAAAGTTTAAAACTAAGAATTTTAAATTTAGAAATTTCATCTTCAGAAGTTTTCCACCTTCAATCTCCGTTTTGTTTCAATTTTAATATTGACGTAGTTTAATAATATTTTTGCAAAATCTGACGTTTGAAATAAGAAAACAATTACTCAGAATTGATGGAATTTCAATATGGTGCAAAAGATCTTTGTCCCAAGTGCACATGGGGCAAAGATGTTGGCCCATATGCATATGGGACAGAAATTCTTGCCCAATATGCATATGGGGCAAAGAACTTGCCCCATATGCATATGGGGCAAAATCTGTTGCCCCACATGCATATGGGGCAATTATACACATGGTACGTAACATAAACACATGGTTAACTGTGTTAACAGTGACCCCTCCACCCCGAGATTTCGGCTTAATATGCCGAGCATCTGACAGGCCATTTACATTAAGGAAGAGTACGGTGTCGTACTCTTGCTATCAAATCTTGATAACACCAATGCCTGCAGAAGTGCAGAGAGCATAGTATTAAAGCAATTTAAAAAGAAATGGAATTAAAGCCATTTAAATAGAAATGCAGTCAGCATGCTCAGTCACATCAAGAGCATTGTAAAGTACAACAATGGAAAATTAAAAATATCCTACATAAATTTAATACTATGTTGAATTTTAACGCTTTTTATCAGAAATGGGTGAAGAAAATCTTGTCTACATTTGTCCACGTGGACAAGCCTTCTGCCCATGTCCACTGGTCATGTCCATCTTCCAACTCTGGCTCATGCATACTTCATATTCACAAACAAAAGTATAACTACTAAGCAGACATGTACGGGAGGGGAAGTTCTGGGGGGTGAACCGGAAAAATCCGGATTCTGAGGGGGGGGTGAGGTCCAGGTCTGGGAGGGGGGGTGAAAGGCTGAAACCCCCCCAGCACGTGTTTGCTACTAAGTAAGCTTAAATAATTCTAAATTAAAACTGTAATCACAGAAACTTATTAACAAACCAATACTTTAATGCGAAAAACGTACATACTTTACACAACACATGTAAACGACAGAAACAAAATGTCAAAAATTCATGTTGAGAATGCAAGATGTCAACCTTCTTGACCAGCGGCTAAAAATACAACATAAAATTTGAGAAAAATATATTTGGCATTTTATTCGTTATCTGTTGCAATACATTACCTATGTTACTGAGGGCTCAGAGATAATTATAATATCTTTTAATATTCAGGTCAGCTGTTAGCGAAGCGAACGGAACAGACCATGTACCTGCTGCAGCTGATAAGGGCGAGGGGTGCGTTTCACAAAGCCCATTTATCTCTAGGAGCTCTTAAATTTGCAAGTTGTTCGAGCATAGTTAAGATTTCGGTGTTTCGCGAAGAGCTTCTAATTTAGGAGAACTATTAAAGTTCCCTCCTAAAATCGGAGTACGTTTGAGCACTCCTAAAGATAACGGTTTACCTATGCAGATATCTCCGTCCTGCCGCAGGACATGGGGTGCCGGTGCTCATCCCCGAATTCCCAGCCATAGAGCCAGGAGTGCCACCTCAGCTGATGACTGCATCCGTGGAAGGGGGGCCGACCCTTCTGCACAGACTCCTGTACCTTCCTACAGTAGTGGTACCCATTTACTGACCAGTTAAGGATGGATAGCTGGGTTGGCTAGAGGCGAGAAAGTTTTGTGGTCTCTGGAGATCGAACCACCGACCGTAAGATCGGGAGTTCTGACTACCGCCGTAGACCACTCGGCCATTTCGACTCTCCTAAACCCCTCCTAAATTTAAAACGGCACTGTCTGCTGTATATTGTGCCATGAAATTGACGCAATACACAATTTTGGTCACTAATTAGAGGATTTTTAAATAAAGATTTTGTGACCTAATAACGGGGTTAATTGTCACTTCAATTAATTTAAATTAATTATCGTTAACCAACTTACGTTGAAATTACAAAAAATATGTGTAAAAAACTTAAGAGAAAACATAAGAATCCAAGTTAAAATTCTTAGGAGAAAATCGTGTTAAGCTTAGCGTTAGCTTAAGCTCTTAGCGTTAAAATTTAAGAACAATCCTCCAAATTGCTTTTTGTGCAACAGTTTAGGAGGTCCTCCTAAGTTGCTTGGAAAGGCTTTTTAACTGGTGACTTAGGAGCAGCTTCAAGAGTAAAATTTAGGAGGGCTTTGTGAAACGTAACCGAGGACTCTATCACTTGAAAACATGGCAGGCGGATAAAACGGATTAAAATTATTTTTCAGAGGATTTCAAGAGGTTATTCACTTGGTCGGAGTAAAATTACTTCGCTGGAAATAGGGAAACAGGGTTAGATTAAAATTTAAATCTAGCTCTATTAAAGACATACGATTATTAATAAAGTTAACTCTTTTGCACCCGATTGCACCAATGAGGGTTAAGTAATTAAGTTAACTACCAGGTTTAGCTCGGGGTTAAAGGGTTAGCTCGGTGTTACAAATCGTTGCACCACTCGGCTAATTTAACCTAGAGGTTAGCATGGAGCTAACTTAGTCCCCAACTAACTTGCCTGTATTTAACCCTGAGTTGTAGCAGGATTAACTCGAAAGTTAAATGTTATGAGTGACTATATAAATTTACTGGGTGTTGCAAATTTGCTCGACCGTTTTGGCGAATTAAAGATCCATTTACTAATCTGTCTGATGGTGAATTTCGGCGCAGAATTCTGAAGTTAAACTTAAAGCTAAAGCGCAGTTAAACTGAAGTATAGAGACGGATTAAGACTAACACTGAGCTGGAGCTGAACTCAAGAATTCTAAACACCGAGCTAACTCGGTGTTAACGTAACACCGATCTAAATTAACTCGAATGGTGCAATCGAATCAGGTGTTAATGCGGTGATTGCTTTGGGAGACATCAACTTTGAACCATTATTGCTCTGTCAATGCTTGGAGTTAGGCAGTCATTTTTATAACAAAATGTAGCTTAACATTTTCTCTTTTTAATGAATACAAAGAAACTAATTTTGGTTTTCCAAAAGTCTTTGCTGCATTGTAGAAGGAGTGTAATTATCCAATTTTTTTCGGGAGATATAGGTTACATCATTCGGTTCCTCTGCGCTATGTATTTGCTCTACGTATTTGCACGGCGTAGCTTACAGAGTAGTGCATTAATTGATTTCTGAAAAAATGACAACTTTTGGAAGCTAAAACAAGAAATTTGGCTATATCTCACGATAGAGAAAAGCTAGAAAGGTGCTTCAAAATGCAAAAATGTAGAGAACAACGAGATCTTTTGAACGAATATAGCTATAGCTATGTAGCCGCTGTCCAGCTGTCAAAAATTGTCACAAATTTTTCTGAACGCAAATGTCGAGTTTTTGAAGCGGAATTGTGCGGATGTTCTTAGAATGCTAAAATATAGGATTTTCGTCAAATTTAATCTTGATTCGACCTGTCAATCAACGATACGTGAACAAAGGAATCACCACTTTAACACGTTAGACTAAAATTTATTTCATTTAATCCTTGGTTCTGTTTCCTTAAGACGAAAATTTTAATCTAATCTGTCTAATCTTTAAAGAAATAAGGCCTAAGATCAGAAAACAGTATAAACACGTAACTGTCCACTACTAATATTGTCCAAAATGTGTCCTGCAATAAGGTCCTTCCTATTTTACCTGTTCTCATTTGAATAATTTTCCCCCATCCACCTCTGCCAGGATCGAAATCTTTTCTATATTCATCTCTAACCTAAAACAGCACAGTCAGATAATAAAAAGACTTTAGCAAACACGCAAGCCGATGCAAGCAACCAATGTCCATATAAATGCATAAACTCTGGCATTCAAGCCAAACGACATTATTCGAGGTCTGTCTTCCTAACTCGTAGATAGATAAATCGGCAAAACCACAGTAGGAACGAAGAGTTTACAACAGATATAAAGCATAATCAGATTAGAAATGTTGCATTTGCTCATTGTGTTATTTTTGCTGCGTATTTGAACTTAAACATTTTAAATTGAACAGAAATAACTACTGGCTATGAATGAGAAATTTAAACAATCTCTTTAAATAGTTTCGGAAATTAAAATTTTATAGAAAATTTTCGTCTTCACGTTACTTCACGTTACAGTTCAGCCTTTCCCCTTTGCATCTTAGGAAAACTTATGATTAGAGTTGGCAGAAGCAAACACGTACCTGTCCACCAGTTCTCCCTCTGCCAAACTGTCGGCCTTCTTCAAAGCCCACATCCCAGTCAGTTCGAATAATTCGATCATCCAGTCTCGTTCCATTTACATACCGCATACAGTTTTCTGCGTCTTCTCTGTTATAATATCTAAACAAATTACACTCAAGAATAGAAAACCGATATATACAAGCACAAAATAAAGGGAGTTTTGACTTGACAAACAGGGATTTTTTAAAAAATTTACGTTTGCAAAGATTCTTTTTATACAAAGTTACAAAGTCACTGTTACATAATTCTCTCGTTTAACAGTGCAACCAGATTTTATGAAGATGGTTGTCTCAAATGCGGTTGTTCGCAGTTGTAATGCCAACAGGGGCCAGTTTCAGTAAAACTTCTCAAGTTCTCGAGTTCTCAAATTCTCGAGTAGTCAGTTTTCAGTGACAACAACCTCTTCGGTATTAAAACTTATATGTAAATGTATCTACGGACAATTCTATGGTGATTTATTTAGTCAAATAAGTAAATTATTGAAGAAGGAAGAAATAATTTATTAATTTAAATTTTCAAAAACTTCTCGAGTAGGTCTCAAGTTGGCGAAAATTTGTCTGGACGAAATCGACCACAGAACTTGACTCGAGAACTCGAGAACTTTTTCAGCGTAACTTGCAATGCGACTTGCGGATCTCGAAAACTTAAAGCGTAGTTTCGCTACTAGACTCGAGAATTTGAGAACATTTTTATGAAACTGGCCCGGTCTACATGCATTATACCATAAATACAAAAAAGTTAAAAACTGACTCGACAAAACAAAATCCGCAAGGAGTTTTTCTAAATCTGTCCAATCCCATAATAATACGCTTTACTTCCCCTGCTCTGGAAAAAAGTTCATTAATCTGTTCTTCTGTAGTGAAAAATGACAGATTCCCGATGTACAGGGTGGTAGTTTCTTTGAGCACTTTTTCCTGTTCCTGAACTGATCCCTATAACAAAGCAAGTCTCACAAATGATTACCCAAACTACTTCGCCTACATGCGGAAGCTAGAAAGATCACGCACATTTTGCAATAAAAGAATTCATTGTGTGCACACAAAGGGACGCAACGCAGCACGGTTTCCATTTTTCGGGATATTAGTAGCACGGCCCAAAAGCTGAAAACAGAGTGAGGTGAACGTGACATATTATGGAGAACGATGCGAGGAGGTAGCCATAACCAGGAAAAGTACAGGACTATGCTTTTTGCGTCAACAACCAAAAGAACCAATTTGGGTAGGTCAATGACCTCTGTCCAAGCAGTATGGCATGATCGACTTAAGGTGGTGATTCTTTTTTGGGCGCATATAGTTGGTAGAGACGACTCAAATGAAGTTAACATTCTGTTGAATCCTTTTAACATAACTATTTTTTGCGTTTAATGATTTCCTGCTCAATTCCGCTACAAAATTCGACACTTCCGTTGAAGTTGAATTCTGGCTGAAGTTCTTTTACAGTAAAGAAAGCAATTTAGAATTTTTGGCAACTAGGTAAATGCACAGTTTTGATACAAATTTTCAGTACAAAGTAAATAGTAATGTAAACTATTTAGTGTTACAATGGAGGATTGCAGGGAAGAGACATGAACGTAACAAGGAAACGAGGACGTCACGCTTACAGGAATTAAACAAGGCACAAGCTGCCCCACGCCAAAGGAGCCAAGTTTTTCCAAAATGTCTTCTGTAACTAGTTCAGAACTGTTGAAAAAATTAATGAAATTCTGCTTCCTAAGCTAAATTTTCTTGTTTTAAGGGTTTTTAAAACACAACAAAAATACGCAAAAAAGCTATTTTACGAACCGCCGTGGAGCAAAATCACTGTACGACATAACCACTTAGGTCCGCCCACCGTTCCGCAGTTCACGTACAAGCAGCGATCATGATGTACAATACAACCATTAAATAAGAGAAACCGGAAACAACATTTGCAGGATAACCGGTGCGGGGGCAACTTTGTTATGGTGAAGGAATTTTAATGGTTTCAGCGGAGAAGAAACTTCGCACTAAACTCAATGTCAAGAGTGCATAATTGCACTATATGAAGAGTAACCCACTAGAGGGCTTCTCTTCCTGGCATTGCGTAACGGTGCTCCGACCACACTACGCGAATGTTCCCCCGTTTGGTGGGGGGGGGTAGCAAAAAGTGCTCCCCGTTTGGTGGGGGGGGGGCGAAGCAGAAGAGGGTCCCCGTTGGGGGGTCGTCAAGACAGGCTAAGATTGGCTGCTGGCGACAAAACGGGGACCACTTTTGCCTACCCCCCCACCAAACGGGGACCCCTTTTGCCTACCCCCCCAAACAGGGATCCCTTTTGCCTCCCCCCAATCCATCTTTGAAATGCAGTGAAACTACCGTAATCCTCTGCTCCCCAAACCAAATGGGGAGGGGGTCTCTGCAATCTGATTGGCTGTTTGCTTCCTACTACCAAACGGGTGCCTCTTTTCAGCTACCTCCTCCCACCAAACAGAGGGGGTATGCTTTGTCGAACAGAGCTCCCCCCACCAAACGGGGGAACATTCGCGTATTGTGGTTGGAGCACCGTTACGCAGTGCCAAAAAGAGGAGCCCTCTAGTGGCTTACTCTCTGTACTCTACAATTTTCGAATGAAATTCTGAAACGCAGTCTAGCGCAGCTTATTTTTATAGTCTCGACTCGAAGCTTCGATTCAAACTCATATCATAGGGGTCGCTGCTACAATACCAATGAACTATACGTATTATACAACATAAACTCACACGAAATCTTTGATCCCGATAAGCACTAAGACTAATACTGGGCTGTTTTCGCTTTCGGGACAATGAAGTAGCCATTGCAAGACGACCTAAATAAAATATCAAAAATACAACCAAGGCTAAACCGGAAACAACAGCAAATTTTAGAAACAGCAGAGCATAATTCAAAAGACGTTAAGGAAAAGCCTTCACTGCCGAGACCAGTCTGTCTGTCTGTCTGTTCTCGGCCACTCTGCCCGGGGGCAATATGGGGGTCAGTCTCGGCAGGTTTAATACTTAGCGGATGCTGCAGCCAGATCAAGTGATCCAAAAGGAAGCGACCGACTAGGTCTAAGGGGGATGTGGATCACTGATCCTCCATGGCTTGTGCGACCGACCTGCTGTCTCAGACATGACCAGTACGCCGTCAACTGACACGGACGATTGGACGTACTCCGAGGATGTGAGGGACATTCAACCAGCTTACTGGCGACGTGGCACCACCCGGGCACCCTCAAGCCACAATTTTTGAAGAAGATGCGTCCGCCTCATCAGACATCAGTGCATCTACCTCAGCAATTATATAGTAAAGAAAACAATTGAGGCAAGCATAGCTTGACGGCACTGACATTATGATATAGCCTAACCAGGCGAGGCTGCAGTTACGTAGTATCACTGCCGCCTCGATCCGTCATTGAATGCGATCCTTCATGGACCGCAAACTCGGGAGCCTGGGAAAAGGCAGCCGAGACCAGTTAACAGACTCTGCTAAACTCGCTTTTTCTTATAGGGTGCTGGGCTTTTTTTACTGGGGGGGGGTGGGGGGGCCCCCCCCCACTTTTTGGGTTCCCCCCAATCGGCCCCACCCCCACTTTTTTGGGCCTCCCCCCCCACTCACTACAAGGTACCCAGAAAATGCCAAATTTCTATTTTGGTACTCAAACTCAATTTTGAGCACTTTTAAGCATAGTTATAGCAGTATATGTAGAAAACAGGCTATTTTTACTGCATTTTTAGCGATTTTAGACCACTTTAGATTCCCCACCCCACTTTTGGGTTCCCCCCACTCTCCCCACCCCCCCCCTTTTTTCGCCTAGAAAAAGCCCAGGGTGTGGAATGGGCCCTCCCCCGCAATCGGTCTCCCCAGACTTGGATTCCCCGCCAATATTCAATACTTCCCCCAGAACCCAAAAAAATTCTGCTTCATACAAATTATTAGAATTTACAATATCTCAGAAAGTATAACTCTTCCGTGCATATTGCCAAAATAATATCTGAAACTCAAATTCCGTGGAATATCATGAAAGCAGCCAATATCCCTAAATTCCATTAAAGTTTACAAAAGGGGATCGCGCACGGCACGTTTACAATAGATTGCACCAGACGATATAGCGAGATTAAGTGGAGATTATTTTGCTCGAGCACTGCATCACCTAAAGCTAGAGATAACCCTGAGCCCACTACTAAAACTTCAATCCCTAGAGAAGGATTAGGTGCAAAATAATCTTGAAGTTTCTAATGCAAAGATGTTTGAACCGTTGGTGCGTTTTTCTTCTATTTTGACAATAAATTTAGCTGAGCATTATTATACTGTTTAAATACCATGACTTACAAGATTTTGACATGCCGCAGTAAATTATACTAAATTTCGTAGAAGATCAACTACAACAACCAGCAGAACGAAAGCTCATCCTTACGGACTCACGAATCGCTCTTCAATGGATCGCAAGTTCAAAAGCCTTAGATCCATATGTTGCAAGAAAGGTTGAAGCCATCAAGAAAGCCGGTGATCTGAAGTTTGGTCATGTGTCAACCAACCAGAATCCAGCCGAGTCAGGAACAAAGGAATTCAGAATGTTTAACCCTGCAGGGTTCTGGCTCAAGGACGAGTCACAAACATGGCCAATCACATACTATCATCAAGCAATGCCAGCTGTCACCATACACTACACTGACCAATCAGAATAAGGACCTAGCTACAGATGGTCATAAGAAACCGAAAAATTCTTCTCTAGTTGGGATCAATCTGGAGAACTACTCCAGCTTGCAAAGATTACTTCGCGTCACCAGTCACTGCTTTCGATTTATTACCAGAAGCAAAGGTAATCCTGTACCATCCACTACAACAATATCTGCGGATGAAATCAGGCTATCCAGAATCCGATGGATCCTAAATGTTTAAGAAGAAAACTATAACGTCCAAATTGGGGTACTGAAGAGGAACACGGAGGATCAAATTATAAAACAACTTGATCTGTTTTTGGCAGAAGGTGTACTGAGATGTGGAGGACGCCTTACAAACGCTCCACTTGAATATGATACAAAGTTTACAATTATTTTACCGAAGAACAACCACTTCACGAAACTGATAATCTTGGATTGTCACCAAAATATCCACCACTTTGTGCCGAAATCTACACTGGTAAGACTAAGAAGAAAATACTGGAATCCGCAAGGCCTAGCCAAAGTCAGAAAGACGCCGAAATGATGCCACATTTGTCAGAAGGCTGAAGGAGGGCAGCGGAAGGTTCCCAAGATGGCACCACTACCATTACACACGCTGGAGTTGACTACGTTGGACCTTTGTATGTCAAATCTACCAAAGGAGCACAAACTCAGAAAAGATGGATCTGCTTATTTACTTGTTTCACAACAAGACCCATCCATCTAGAATTCGTGCCCGATGCTACGGCCGACGCTACCTTGAACGCAATCAAACGTTTCATTTCCAGAAGTTTCGCTTCTATCCAAAAACGCAAAATACTTCATATCGACATCAGAAAAGCTACAAGAAATTTGGAATAACGGTGCGTCTCCTGGATCTATGGAACGATTCGAAGCCCTTTTCGCCTCCAAGCGAATAAGTATTCTGGAAGTTCATTCCGGAGGCATTCCCATGGTATGGTGGTATCTACGAGACTTATTGGCCTAGTCAAGAGAGCATTGCGAAAAAGCCTGTGGAAAACAAAGATTGCGTATGATGCCTTGCACACGTTAGTGTGTGAAATAGAGGCAACGCTCAACTGTCGGCCGCTTCGCGACGTATCAAATGGTCTGAAAGACTTCAGTCTGCTCACCCCGGCAGATTTCATCGCTCCATCTTCTCGCCTGAACTTACCCCCATCAGATCAGGATCGAGACGACTCGGAGTACGAAGAATCTACAAGTAGAAGCCTGCTTGAACACTTTAGTATAATATAGAAACAACTATGTCAATTTTGGAAAATTTGGGGTTCTCAATATTTAAAAAACTCCATTTGGCTCGCCCTTCGTACTTCAAGAAGCAGAAAGGAGAAAAAGACTGGGTTCCTAAACTTAACCAGGTCTTCCTTCTGAAGACCGCCAGGCCCACGAATGCATGGAAAATGGTGAAAGTCACAGAGCTGTTACCGACGTCTGACGAGAATCTGAGATATGCCAAAGCCCATTTTGCCAAGGGACACGTTTCCCGCAGAGCTATTAAAGATCTTATTCCCTTGGAAATGGCGTTAAAGACTCTCCGGCTCAAATTGACCGACCGGAGGATGTTGAAATTAAAGACTGAAGAATGATAGAAAATTAAATTTAAGCTAAGATAAATAATAAATAAATAGATCAAATAATCTACAACTTGATTACTGCAGCGGATATCAATACCTAAATAATTCAAAACTCAGAACTGGAGATAAGGGAAGTCAGGTACAAACGGTCGTCGGTTACGGATTTTGTTCAAGGTGCAAGAGCACTCAATGCGGTGAGGTTTAAAGCTGTCAGATCAGACTCTGAAAGTTTTCTTCCAAAAACTCGAACTTAAAGGAAAGAAACAGAATAACCTACATTTGTACAGCTAAAGGAAAAAGAAAATGTATCTTAGATTAAAAAGTATCGAACTTAGGACGTCTGGGGCCCGTTGCATAAAAATTATTAGTTGATTAGTGATTAGTTATTAGTTTATTAGTTGATTAGTTGATTAGTGATTAGTCCAGCGTTGCATAAAACTATTAGCGATGAGTCCAATTTTTATTAGTGTAGAGTGATTAGTTATTAGTCTAGACTAATAAATTATTAGTTGAAAATTATTAGTGATTAGTGCAGCTTGATTACTGATTAGTGTAAACTTATTAGTGATTAGTGAAGCTTTTTATTACTGATTAGTGATTAGTGTAGCGTTGCATAAAATTTTTAACGACTAATCAATTTTTGCTACACTAATAAAAATCAAACTTAAGATGGTGATTCCTTTTGGACACATATTGTTATTTGGAGGCGTAAATCAAGATGAAATTTGATGAAACTTTAAGAAATAAGTTCTTTTAGCGATCTAACACCCTCCGCGCAATTCCGATTCAAAACTTCGAGATTTGCGGTCAGGGGCCTGTTGCATAAAACTTATTAGTAATAAATTATTAGTGATTAGTTGATTAGTTGATTAGTGTAGCGTTGCATAAAACTTGCCGAAATTTGATTAGTTATTAGTTGATTAGTGATTAGTTGATTAGTGATTAGTTGATTAGTGATTAGTGAAAAATTATTAGTGATTAGTAATAAATTATTAGTTATTAGTTGATTAGTGATTAGTGTAGCGTTGCATAAAAAGCGGATTTTATTAGCCCACATTTTGATTAGTGATTAGTTGGGCACTAATAAAATTTGAACTAATAAAACGATTTCGTTGCATAAAGTTTTAGATTTGATTAGTTATTAGTCTACACTAATCAAAATTGGCCAATTTCTGATTGGTCAAAATTCTCCAATCAAACTTTAATGGGGACTAATAAAAATTGAATAACTTCCGAATTTGCACATCTCTATCATTAAAACTGTTTATTACGAATAAATAAACATTTTCAAGTACGCTAATCTACCTTATTGATTAAACGACACCTAAAACAAACTGTTTCCTCAAATACCTCATGAATAATTACAATATTTATTTATTAATTTCCATATATTCTATCAGTATTGTATCTGTTTTACATCTCTAATTCTTTCCAGTCAAGCTGTGTCATGATTGCGTAAATGCTTGATATTACTCAAATTTACCAATTATACCGGTTCAGCAATTTAATGGTCGCAAAGCTAATTTTTTATTTGAAGTAAACAATACAATAAAAAATAGTGGAGAGTATAAAATTAAGTGTGAATCACCAGAAACGTTCCTGCATCTTTTTAAAATTGTTACAACTTGTACTGGTTGCTTCTTCTTACCAAATCTAACTTTTCCGCTTGAGCCGGTGTTTTTTTCATACAAAATCCGTATTCATTTTCACTATTATTTATTTGATTATTTTTATTTCATTAACATACTTGATGAACACATGTTGTAATTCAAATAACGCAAAAGTAAATACCCCTGTGGTAACGTTTTCCTACGACTTAATCCCCACTTTGAGTTGAACTATTTCGAGTTGGCTTTAGTCTTTCTCTCCAAAAATTGCTTGCCTAGACTAACCTAAGCATAAATATGTTCCATGTTAAAGTGGTGGTTTTTCTTATGCTCAGCCGTTTTTGAATCCTTGTAATTTTCTTAATTTTTTGGGTTGGAAAATGACTTTTACATAATTTGAAGGTTTGTAATAAGTTCATACATTCTGCTCGTTATTCGTAACTGGAGAATAATATATACTTTTCTGACATACCAGTTGAATATAAACATTGATCAATCGATCAATCAAGCATCTGCTAATATTTCTTTGTGCTTTGGTATGCAGGACAGATGGGCACAGGGTGAGGGATATTTTGTTCAGATTTTGCTCAGCAGGCATTGACGGTCAAGAAAATCGGCCAATGCACGTGGAGCAGAATTTAGCATTGAGTTTTGTTGTGACGCGAAACGTTTTAGTCTAAGTCAAAAACATCCCTCCGCAGAATGCGAATTTTCACTCTGCCAAAAAATCTCACGAATCCGTCGCGTATATAGATGAAGAACACGAAAATAAGTTATTCTGTAGTCATGGCTATTTTCGTGAAGGATTAAAGTCATAATAGTGAAAAATACCCGAAAGGAAACCAGCATAAAGCTTGTCTATATCTTCACTGTTCACAAAGTGACCTTAAAAATGGTTGAATAATTTTTCCCGGAAATCTTTGACAATTTGGTTAAATCTGGAAATATATATGAGGCAGGCATACGCACAGCAACCAACCACCGGACTCCTCACAGAGTTTGGACCTCAAAAACAACTGAAAGCCTCCACAAAAACTCTGGAGCACAGAAAAGAAAAATTAAAGACAGTCAAAAAAATCCGTCGCCTGCAAACTATTCGGCAGAACTCAAAGAAAATTGCAGCTTTAGTAATTTTGACTAATTGACTATATATATGTTGCCATGCCAGTTAAAATTTTCACAGAAGCAAGTTGCAGCAAAATATGCAGCAACGAGTTCAGCGAGCTTTGGGTTTTGCAACGTTGGCAGATTAATGTCTGCTATTGTTTCCGTTAGCTGCACTAAGCTGTTGAGGCTGAAAATTAACAAAATTTGGATGGCCTAAATTTTTTGGGTGATGGCCTAAAAAATATGAGTCGTTGAGGCCATTTGGCCTAAAGTTCGGCGACCAAAAAACCCTTGCAGGTAGTGTAGGTATATATTGTAGCGCTAGGTGTATAATTAGGTATTGTAAAAGATTTCATTAATTAAAACAAGCTTAGTTTGGATGTATTTGTCTATTACACTGATTTTAACAATTTTACGCCAAGACGTATTTCAAAAACAACCAATTTTAAAAAATTTTGCTAATTTTTTGTCCAACAAGGAAGTGCAAATTTTGATGCAAAATTTGTTCTGCTTTAATTGTTGGAATTTACTCAACAACTGCCGACTTGTAGATAATTTTTTAAATTGGGCTTTAACGGTTGGATTTCATTCTATTAATCCGCTTTAATCTGATCGAGAAGCTCAAATTATCCAATTATTGATAAAAATATAAACAAAAAATATATATTTGTGAGTTATCTTTCGAATTTCTGATAGAAGAGGTATGGGGTAACCTAGCATTAAGGCTCAAAATTATAAAGCTTGAATAAGGTTAACTTTTAAGTTAAGTATGCCACTGCATTTTTGGTAATTTATGTGGCTGAAGGTGTTTTACGTTGCGCAAATCATCCCCGTAAAATTAGAAAATTTGTTTAACCGCAGCTAATGTTCAAAAAATAGCATTACATAGTTTTTTTATGCTTAAGCTTGATTTTTATTAGTGTAGCAAAAACTGATTAGTCGCGAAAAATTTCATGCAACGCTACACTAATCACTAATCACTAATAAAGAAGCTTCACTAATCACTAATAACTTCACACTAATCACTAAGCAAGCTGCACTAATCACTAATAATTTTCAGCTAATAATTTATCAGTCTAGACTAATAACTAATAATTCTACACTAATAAAAATAAAGTAATCACTAATAGTTTTATGCAACGCTGGACTAATCGCTAATCAACTAATCAACTAATAAACTAATAACTAATCACTAATCAACTAATAATTTTTATGCAACGGGCCCCAGAGTGGTTTTTCGCAATTTCTGAACATTTGGCAGCTGCTATACAGTTATGACTATATTCATTCGAAAGATCTCATTGAGCTTCACATTTTTGCTTTTTAAAGCAAGTTTCTAGCTTTTTTCTAAGGTGAGATATAGCCGATTTTCTTGTTTTGGCGTCGAAAACTTGTCATTTTTGCAGAAATAAAATAATCCAACATTTCTTGAACTACGCAAGCCGTAAAATCAAACTAAGGGCGTCGATCTGAAGGTCTCACAGGGACAAATTATCCGGCGCATGATCGTCTTCCAACTGCTATCCTGTAGACTGCTATCATAAAAAATGTAGTTTTTGCAAAAACATGACCAATTTTTTTCCAAATATTGTGGAGCATTCACCATGCAAGCTGGAGGGCTGCTACTGAACAAATGTGTTCTGCACAAATATACCCAGGGACGCTTTTTTAGTTGCCCCGATTGCTGCTTTCTAGCTATAGTAATCGCTTGACAAATTTGGAAAAAGTAAGCAAAATACAGGTTACGCACACATTTCAGCTTATTTCTCAATAACGAAGAGCGATTTCACAATAAATAAAAAATCGTCCCCAGTTATTTGATGGAGGTATCGAATGATATAACCGATGTCTCGCGGAAAAATTTACTTGAGTCTGCAAAAATTCTTAAACTGATTCCACCATTTGGGCGAAGTTCTACTAGTATTAGTTTGAAATTGTGAAGGATATTAGAATTTTATTAGTCCCCACCCAAGTTTGATTGGAGAATCTTGACAAATCAAAAATTTGCTAATTTTGATTAGTGTAGACTAATAACTAATCAAATCCAAAATTTTATGCAACAAAATCATTTTATTAGTTCTAATTTTATTAGTCCCCGACTAATCACTAATCAAATATTACACTAATAAAATTTATATTTTATGCAACGCTACACTAATTACTAATCAACTAATAGCTAATAATTTATTACTAATCACTAATAATTTTTTACTAATCACTAATCAACTAATAACTAATCAAATTTCAGCGAGCTTTATGCAACGCTACACTAATCAACTAATCAACTAATCACTAATAATTTATTACTAATAAGTTTTATGCAACAGGCCCCTGCACGAACAGTCGTTCGTTATAATCCACTTACGCACTAATTTGCAGCATAGAGCAGTCAAAATTACTGTAAGAATTCAAAGATCTTACTTATTACTCAAAACGATAAAACAAGCCTTTACTGCCACTAGTAATTTGAATCTTTCCAGTTACCTTCAAGCTCGGAATTCGCAAAACTTTATCGATTTAAAATTTGGTAACTTCTAAACCTTAATGTTAAATGCAGCTACACTTAACAAAAACAAAATTTCAATAAATTGAAGTTTTATTGCTGACTATTTAAAAATACCATACCAAATCAGTCGGTTGCGTTTTGCGAATTCCAGACATGGAGATAAAACTGAAAAATCTTTTTTAATTACATAACAATGAGTATGAGTACACAAGATATGTAGGTACAATTCAAATAAAAACATAATAACTCAGAGTCAATGTCAACAATAATAGCAATTAATACCACATCATAATTTATGGTTTATAACTGAAAGTAAAAGTTCGTGTCTGTGCATTTCCTTCAGTGCTGAAATGATCTGATCCAGACCAACACCTTCGCTTACAACCGACGAAATGCCATAATAGCTTTGCTTTGTACGATGATCTGTTATGCGCTCCTGTTGATAATTATAGGTACGTATCTTCTCAGATCTTTCCTGAGTTCCAACCTGCAATAAAACAACACGTTTGCGAACGTAAATTATACTCTTTTTGATCCAAAAACTTGAAGCCCTATCTGAATCCTCAAGTAAGCCCGATTTATGAGCATAAGACTAAGGCGACCGAGCGACCTCTCTGCAGGGCGGAAACTAGGATCCTGTAACCGACTTTCTTTCAATACTACATAATTCTTTAGCACGAAAAGATTTAAAACAGAAAACAAACAGAAAACTACTGTAACAACGCCACAAACTACTCCATATCTTAAATTAGTACGGGCTGCCTCGGCACGACTAACAGCCCTTAATCCGGCACATGTCTTTGTAGGTTGTGTTCCGGCCGCACATTCCGGACACAAAAGGATGTGCGTACCAAGAACCAACCCGCTCAGCAGCACAATTTAAATATTAGGGAATCATTCATGTCCCCAGGAAGTTGGACCCCACAAGCGCAGTTTATCAGACGGATTCCCGGTACCTGTAGGGAACTCCATTTGATGGGGTCCATGCCCACCAGATTTCCCAAGGAAATGATTCAAGGCACCCTTATCCATTTGACTCCCATCATATCCATTTGATTAATTCTTCACCAAACTCTGATGGGGTGCATGTCGATCGGCTTTCCCAAGGAGGTGGTTCCATCCAAGCCCTCTAAGACCCCAGTGCAGGTGACAATCTCCGGACTCAAAGCCATAGCCAGGACAGGAGAGTCACCTCGAATGAAGACTGCATCCTTTGACCCTATAGGAACTAGTGTAGCCTTCCCACAATAAGTTCTACCCATTTAATAATAATTAAGAATACATAGATAGCGGAGTCAGCTTTAGTTTAACCGTTCGTTCAGCCAGTTCGGCAAACCGACAAAATATGTTCACAGCCTTGCTTACGGGAGTGAAAGCCTCATGACAACAGAGATTTGGTCCTCGGCATTATCGGATCAGAAGTGGAACACCACTAGGCCTTGAAGGCACCTCAAGGTTGACGAATTATGTGGAAATAAACTTCCAGCCTAGGTGATAAGCTGTTGGCTGTCATATTACTAATGCTGCAGAACTATGTTAAGGTGGTGATTCCTTTTGGAGACATCAAATTTTAACCATGATTACTCATTCACTACTTGGAGTTAAGAAGCCATCTTTATATCAAAATGGAGCTTAACACTTTCTCTTTCAAATGAATACAGTGAAACTATCTTTGAATTTCGGAAAAATGTTTAACGGATTTTTGAGAAAGTCCAATTTTTCAGATTTTTTGCAGACTGAAGTAAATTTTTTCGAGAGACACTGATTATATCATTGGATACCTCTATCAAATACTTGGTGACCCTTTTCTAGTTGTTATGAAATTGCT
This sequence comes from Trissonchulus latispiculum, assembly GCA_030248195.1. Lineage (NCBI taxonomy): Eukaryota > Metazoa > Nematoda > Enoplea > Enoplida > Ironidae > Trissonchulus > Trissonchulus latispiculum. The sequence goes on from JASAND010021641.1 coordinate 31,544, forward strand.
TTCCGTAATGGAGAAATTAGCTGAAATGTATTCGCAACCTGGTTTTTAACTTTGGCGAGCGACCACTTAAGCTAGAAAGCAGTAATCGGTGTAGAAAGGGTCATGGGGTATTTTTATGTAAAACACACCTGCTAAGTGGCAACCCTCTAGCATGCATAAATGTTCCACAATCGCTGGAAAAATTTGGTCGTGTTTATGCAAAAACTATATACCCTTTTTATGATAACCGCCTATGGGATAGCAGGTGGAAGATGACCATGCCTCATATAATTAGCATCTGTAATATCTTCAAACTGGTGCCCTTAATTCAATTGTACGGGGGTTTGCGTAGCTCAAGAAACAGCTAATTATTTGATTTCTGCAAAAATGACAAGTTTTGGACGCCAAAATAAGAAAACAGCTAGAAAGTTACTTCAAAAAGCAAAAATGTAGAGCACAACAAGATCTTTTGATTGAATACAATCATAGCTATGCTGCTACTGACTGTCAGAAATCGGCAAAAACTGTCCTGAATGGAAACGTCGAATTTTTGAAGCGGGATTGCACAGAGGGTGTTAGAATGCTAAAAGAACAGATTTTGGAAGGTTTCATCAAATTTCGTCTTGACTTGGGCCATGAATTAACAAATATACATGCCCAAAAGGAATTTATCACCTTAAGAAGACTCAATAAGGTCATAAATCTTTAAAGATTAAAATGGTCGGATTAAACGGATTAAAAATCAACCGGTAGTATCAAGTAGTCACACGAGGATTAAAAACTTGAAAATGTAGGCATCGAATTAAACGGATTAAATTAATCATTAAAGAAACAGCGATTCATCAGGTCGAACTAAAATTAACTCGCTGATTTTTTAATGAGAAGTGTGAATAAAGAAACAGGATTAGATTAAAATTTTAATCCTTGGTGCATTAAAGAAATAAGATTAAATTTAATCCGTTTAACCCTTTTATGCCCGCGGCGGCCATATGGCACAAGTGGTGATTTTTGGCATCTGTTCCAAAGAGCAGACACCGGTTGCATAATGGCGCTTTGATCACGTGTTCCTTTTTTCCTCGACACTCGCGCTAAAATTTGGAATGATAATTTCAATAGCTGCTAACGAAATTAATTCCCGGCTGCCCTTTGGCGGAATGGATGATTCGGCAAATTGTCTGCTATGTTTCTGTGTTTATTTTAAACGATTCCAACATCGGGTTGTAATTAGTTGGCGGCAAAGCCGTTGCACCGGGTGATAGGGGAGGTTATGCAGATTTAACATATAGCTGATCCCGTCTCAGAATCAAGTCTTGCACCTGGAAATAAATTTATCGGTTTTTTTGCAATGAAAGTTTAGCAAAAATTAGTACTTTGTCCGACTTTGACGGCTTCTAACTGGGTGCATCGGAGACCCAAAAACGCTGGATTCAAAAATGTAGAGAATTTAATTCTCTATCGATTGGTGGTAGTCCCATCTCTCTAGGTGCTCTCAGTAAAAATGGCAGCCAAAAATGTAAAATTGGTCATTTTGAGCCGCTTTCCTCGAAAGCACTTGGCAGAAGAGGGTTAATCCAAGGTGCTGTTTCTTTATTGCGGATTAATTTTAATCTTATCCGATCTTTAAAGGGTAATCTTTAGAAAAATAGACCCTAAGTGACGTGAGCCGCCCGGTAGTAGTGCATGACCGATGGCCATCCAACCGGACGAGAGCAGTTTGCCCTATCAGCGTGAGCAGCCGTACGCAGCCATTAAGGTATACTGGGGACGGGGACGGTGTCGTTGTTAATCACGAATTCGCTGTTGTACTGTCCTAACCTCATTCCACTATTTCGTACAACTCGTGTGCGCATTAAACCTTCGATCCAAGCTTCCTACCTACAGTCATTTTGATAACGTGACCCTTTCATTCCCAACAGTTTCTTTCACGGATTCAATGTTCCTAGCACGAGAGGTCTGACAATACTGGACGATATCGGACAGGAAGCTACATCTATTTTCTTACTTACTTACCTACTTGTTGCAAAAATCCAAAGAGCTTTCGTTTTGGTACTTATGTGCTATGCCGTGTGCACCTCATCAAGTCAACCAAAATTTGAATACGACACAACTAAAAACTGAACACACAAAACCAATATTTACGTAAATACGTATGTACCTGTAACTTTCGTTCACTTTGTTCCTTTTGAAGTCGCTCTTCGTATTTTTGCTGGTACAGCAAATTGCGCAAACGACGCAAAGCTTCAGCCCGATTCTCAATCTGAGATCTCTGACTCTGACACTCAACAGTTGTGCCTGAAAACAAACGCAGATCTACATCTATGATTGGATGAGTAAATCATGTACACCTTCCAAAAAGCGAGAAAATGTTTAATTTCGTTCCGCTAATCGATTCCGTAAATATATACTATTGCAGTTGAAACAGTGGTAACAAAGCTCACAAACTAGGCCATACTTACCAGTGGGCAGATGAGTAAGCATAACGGCACTGTCCGTCTTGTTAACGTGTTGGCCACCTTTACCAGAGGACCGACAAGTTTCCATATGAAGGTCGTTAGGACTGATTACAATGTCTATCTAAAAATATCACGTGACTCAGACGTGACAAAATATCAATTGACACATACGCGCAGCAAACTTCATACATTTTCCTTTGAGTATCGGACGATGTTAGAAAACAAGCGGGTAGCACTCGAAGAGAATTCTGTATCATTAGACATTTCTATATTATATTTCCATATGTCAATAGCTTGAGTTGACATAGTGACAGAAGTTTATAAACACACACCATAACAATGAACAGCAATGCAGATTTCTGAAAAATAGAAAAAAATGGACGACAACGTTTTAAAAATCACATTTCATCAAATTTTCGTCTTTTTAGTTTTTGAACGCTACTGTTTTTCGACTGTAAAAAATCTAATTTTCAACAACTCTGCTTTGTTTTGATTTTGGCATATTACCGTAACTTTTGTTGAACATTCTATCGTGTTGATACAAGATATTCTAGTAACACCAGATACCTTCAAACACCATGAGTTCTTACGAAATGCGGGTGGGCTAATCGAAACTCCACCATACGCACGTTAACACAGGGTCCGATTCTGGGGGGTCTACCCTGACTCCACGGAGGGCTTACCAAAGAAAACTTCCAAAATTTTAAGGTGGTATCCAAAAATTAGAAACAATTACAGCTTTTTTAGAATTTTAGCTAAAACTTTGTAAAAAAATGAGGATTTTTAGCGATTTTAAGAAAGCTCCTGAAAAAATTGCAACAAATTGGCTAAAAATTAGTATTTTTGGTAAAAATTGTTGAGGGGTCCACCCTTTTCCCCCTCTGGACTTTCTCTTGAAATTTTTTCATCTCGCCGAGGGGATCAAGTGTGTCCAAAACTGCTAGAGGGTCCAGTAACAACTACTTGACCTGTCCAGTAGTTATCAAGTGTATCCAAAACTACGTCTGGAGCTTCTGGGTTTATTTTACTGGGGGGGCGCCCCCCCACTCCAGCACCTCACCTCCCAACTCGGCCCGACCCCCACGTTTTTGGGCTTCCCCCCACTCACCCTAAGGTGCCCAAAAATTGCCAAATTTTTAGGTTTTTGGTCAAAATTTTCAAAATTTTCCGGCTTTGCCGGAAATTTTTATCAAAAATCGCCTTTTTTGGTGCTAAAACTTGATTTTTGGGCATTTTAAGCATAGTTATCGTAGTGTATGTGAAAACAGGCTATTTATACAGCATTTTTAGCAATTTGGCCCATTTTATTCCCCCCCCACATTCCGACCCCCCCCCCCCCCCCTAGTGGGGGGGCGTCCCCCCCCCCACTTATTTTTGCCTAAAATAAACCCAGGCTTCTAGCAGGAAGGAGGGCATTTGGAGCAGGTATTTACTGAAAACTCCAGTAGTATACAAGAAATAAAAATGCTCCCCTGGAGCATGAAAAAAGTAATATGGGTGATGGTGAGGTTGTAAAATCAAAAGAGGACTAGTCTTTAAAATGCTTAATATGGGGGCTAGGTTCAAAAATAGAAGAGGACTAGGTTGTGAGCGAATTAATATGGGCACAGCTTCGCCGAACAACCCATATTCGCGGTTTATAAACGTAAATCATTATGCATATCCATCCAAGCTACATTTAGTTTATAGTGCATAAACAATCTCTACTGCTACGTATATATGTATTCGAGCGTAACGGAACTTTTATTTTAGCAAACTTTTTCTTTGAGAAACTCTTTATACTAACCAGTGCATTTTATCCATTTATATCTCAAGAATAATTTTAGGACTCTGATCTTCTATTTCCTTCCTGCTTGAACCAATAGCTTTAGCATGATATCCTTAGATCTCCTCTCGTTGCTTGCTGCAGTTCAACACGACCACATCATGATAATTTAAGTATATTCCTAGCAAGTCTAACAGTGTATGCAAACAACTAAATATATTCAATGAGTATTCAACTTCTTAAATTTCTTATTACTGACTGACACTGATAGCTCTGTATGCGACAAAAGCTAAGACGAAGCGTGAAATCCCGCGAATATGGGTTGTTCGGCGAAGCTGTGCCCATATTAATTCGCTCACAACCTAGTCCTCTTCTATTTTTGAACCTAGCCCCCATATTAAGCATTTTAAAGACTAGTCCTCTTTTGATTTTACAACCTCACCATCACCCATATTACTTTTTTCATGCTCCAGGGGAGCATTTTTATTTCTTGTCCTTCTGTCATTTTAAAGGATCCCTATCCAGCAATGCGGTAATGGATACAAGGAGCTTGAACAGTGCCGTAGGTAGAGCAGAAAACTGATTTATATCAATATATACTACCACTGAATTCTCACCTCCGCCCCAAGCTTCGGCCGCTGCAACCTCTATTTGTGGGTGGTATACACGGTATACAGTCGATTTACTATTTCTGCCCCCGACCAAAACGCCGAAAAACACTGTTTTAAGGGGTTTGACCACTGGTAAAGCAAGACCACTGGTAACCTCCTTCGGTTTCGGCAATATGCTCATTGGAACGAGCGTAGTCAAATGTCCCCAACCAAAACGCCGAAAAACGCTGTTTTAGGCCATTTGACCAGTGGTAAATATGGTCCCATAGGCCATAGTGACCACTGGTCACTTCCATCGGTTTCGGCAATATGCTCATTGGAATGAGCGTAGTCGATTTACTATAAATGCCCTCAACCAAAACGCCGAAAAACGCTGTTTTAGGCCGTTCGACCAGTAGTCAATAGGCCCCATAGGCTGTAGTGACCAGTGGTCACTTCCGTCGGTTTCGGCGATATGCCCATTGAATCGAGCGTAGTCGATTTACTATATGCCACCGACCAAAATGCCGAAAAACCTAGTTTTAGGCCGTTTGACCAATGGTCAATAGACCCCATAGGCTGTAGTGACCAGTGGTCACTTCCGTCGGTTTCGGCGATATGCCCATTGAAACGAGCGTAGTCGATTTACTATATATGCCACCGACCAAAATGCCGAAAAACTTAGTTTTAGGCCATTTGACCAGTGGTCAATAGACCCCATAGGCTATAGTGACCAGTGGTCACTTCCGTCGGTTTCGGCGATATGCCCATTGAAACGAGCGTAGTCGATTTACTATATATGCCACCGACCAAAACGCCGAAAAACGCAGTTTTAGGCCGTTTGACCAGTGGTCAATAGGCCCCATAGGCTGTAGTGACCAGTGGTCACTTCCGTCGGTTTCGGCCATATGCCCATTGAAACGAGCGTAGTCGATTTACTATAAATGCCCCCAACCAAAACGCCGAAAAACGCAGCTTTAGGCCGTTTGACCAGTGGTCAATAGGCACCATAGGCTGTAGTGACCAGTGGTCACTTCCGTCGGTTTCGGCGATATGCCCATTGAAACGAGCGTAGTCGATTTACTATGTATGCCCCGAACCAAAACGCCGAAAAATGCTGTTTATAGTGAGTTTTCCCTATTTTGACCCTGGGCGAGGAACCACGGGAGCCATGCTGACCAGTGGTCACTTCGGGCGGTATCGGCAGTATGCTCATCGTTTTCAGCGACCCTGATTTACTATATATGGGCACCACCCCAAGGCCGAAAAACGCCATTTTTAGTGACTTTTATACCATTTCTCGTGAAAGTGGGACTTAGAAACTTTTCGCCCAAACAGGCCAAAAAAATGCAAAGTTTGGGCCCATCTCCTGAAAGCTAGGGAGCAAAATTAAAAAATCCCTCTCGTTACTTTATGCACCCCTACCGGTAATTTTCAACAAAAGATACTAGACCTCTCCAGCTTCTACCCAGTTCTAGAAAAGTGTGACCAAAATTTGAGAAAAATAGCGAAAGTCTGACTTTGGGACCTTGGCACAGAGCCAAAATTGGCCAGGTGCCAAAATGACCAAAAAAAGGTAGCATGGGGGGATCCTGTCTATCAACATATAATAGTAGTATGGTGCCAAAATGCCCACATCGTTCCAACACTTAGCCGTAAAATGCATTTCCAATAAGCGTTATTCACCGAGAAAAAAAAACAAACGCACGGTAACTATCGCCTAGTGCAAAAATTCGAAGTTTCGAATTCGAACCAAAAGTATGGTGGTGCTTGTAGTACTACTCGAGTTGTTTACGATGGTAACCTTTTTACCACTCCCGGACCTCTAATTAGCTGGCACCAGGCCAACACGGTCTCCAGGGGGCCGCGCAGACGCCTTTATACCCATATTATGTAGGGGCGCTATCGCGCCCCTACATAATAACTACTGGTTATTCCAGTAGTTTTATGACTACTGGATACTTCCAGCAGGTCCTGCCGGAGGTTCCAGTAGCTAGTACCGTATAGCTCAAAACGTCAAAACAAAGTTAATTTTTTGCGAAGTTGGCAAAATCTGCGAACTTCGCGAAGAAAGAGACATTTCGCTAAATTCAGAGAAGTTCGCGAAAAAGTTAGCGAAGTTCGCGAAATCGTTAGCTAGCTAATCCGAAGGGTTTTCTCCATATCTACCAAAAATTGGCAGAAAAATTTTAAAATTTAATTCGGACTCAAGGTTTGGTGCCTTCGCGAAGTTCGCAAAAGCGTAGCGAAGTTCGCATAATTTCGAGAAATTTGCCAAAATTTTAGCGAACTTCGCGAAGACACCAAATCTTGAGTCCAAATTAGATTTTTAGAATTTTTCCACCTATTTTTGGTAGATATGGAGAAACCCCTCAATTTAGCTAGCTAACGATTTCGCGAAGTTCGCTAACTTTTTCGCGAACTTTTCTGAATTTAGCGAAATGTCTCTTGCTTCGCGAAGTTCGCGGAGCTTGAGAACTTCGCAAAAAATTAACATTGTTTTGAGCTATACTGTAGGCCAATTGGAGCAATTTGGTATCTACTAGAAATTCCAGTAGTATCAAATGGTTATTCCAGTAGTTTCATGACAACTGCACCCTTCCAGTAGACCATACTGGAGTTTCCAGTAGTCAGGAGCTGATTCTGAAGACTCAAAAACTACTGGATCATTCTAGTAGTTACTACTAGAATTTCTAGTAGACACTGACTACTGGTTCACTCTAGTAGGGAACTACTACTATAGTTAGTGCTTTATCGTTGCTGAGGACTCCAGCAGGAAACAACGAGTTTCCAGTACCAAACTACTGGTTCACTTTTTTAGAGTGTGAACACTAACGCTAATGAACCTTGAACATTGAACACTAATGCAAACCTCTTGAGCTTCAGGAAGAACGCAGACTGAGGCTGTACTGGTATGGATACGACCGCCTGACTCTGTCAGAGGAATCCGTTGAACTCTATGAATGCCAGCCTCAAATTTTAGATTCCCATAGGCACCAGGGCCACGAACAGTTGCAATACCTGCACGAAGGCCGCCTAAACAAAGCAGAAAAAGTATAAAAAACTAAAAATCATGTTAAATAAAATCCAATACAAAAAAGCGTAGAAAACGGTGATCATCACTTATATATATATACGTATATATATATATATATATATATATATATATATATAATGCATTTAATATTCATCGGAGATCCATAACATTATATATATGTTTTATGAATCGTCATGCTGAGAGGAAAATTTTTTATAAAATTTAAAATTTCGAAAAAACTTAAAATTTCATGACGCAAGAACTTAGAAAATCGGTCGAGGTTTGAATTTTTTATTCATGTCTGACCAAAAAATGTAGTGAGCGAAATTGTTTTGTTTATACTCATTTAGCGGTACATTTTTGCTGCAGCAATGTATATACGTATATATATTTTCTGAACCGTCATGCCATGAACTTTCCCTTGGTTGTTGAAAAAGAAATTTGAAAAAATAAAAATTCATCAATAGAAACCTACTTTTAGGTTTTGAATGATCAGTACCTGCCAGGAACTAGCCACTGGAAAATTAGCCCCTTTCCCAAACATATCCCAAATATCAGCTAATTTCGTCAAGAATTGCGGCAGTTATTAAATTTTTTCGATTTTCAGAATCCTTTGATCTTTGCCGCTTTTCCAACTTTGACTGGCTATTACTCGCGACTCACTCCGTGGACAACTTTTGAAAAATTTGAAAGTCGATTTTTTCGAAAAATACGACGTTTTGACCACGAGATTCACTTTGAGACCACGAGAGCACGAGACTTGAAAAATTACATTTACTACGTTGAAGCAGATGCCTAAGCGGTCTCGGTATTTACATTTTTGAAAATTTTGACCAAAAATCCTTAAAATTTGGCATTTTCTAGGCACCTTATAGTGAGTGGGGAGGGGAAGCCTAAAAAAGTGGGAGTGGGGCCGGGCCGAGTGGTGGGGAAGAGGACGAGTAGGGGGGAAACCCGAAAAGTGGGGGCGTCCCCCCCGCCCCCACCCCCCCCCCCGTACAGTAAACCCAGCAGAATATATAACGTTATGGGTCTTTTCGATGAATATTAAATGCGCTATAAGTGATCACAGTTTTCAACGCACATTTTTGTGTAAAAAAGGTAAAGGTTTACCCCAGGAGATATCTCCGTCCTGCCACAGGACATGGGGTGCCGGTGCTCATCCCCGGATTCTCAGCCGTAGAGCCAGGAGTGTCACCTCAAATGATGACTGCATCCGTGGAAGGGGGGCCGGCCCTTCTGCACAGACTCCTGTTACCTTCCCACAGTAGTGGTACCCATTTACCGACCAGTTAAGGATGGATAGCTGGGTTGGCTAGAGTCGAGAAAGCTTTGTGGCTTCTGGGGATCGAACCACCGACCGTAAGATCGGAACTTCTGACCAGCGCCTTAGACCACTCGGCTATCTCGACTCATTTTTGTGTGAGATTTTAGAATATTCTTATTTGATTAAAAATAAAGGTTTTCCTGTTGGAATCATTTTCTTGCTGTAGGTCATGCTTTTTACAGATGGATTGCGTCTGTCCGCGTGTTGCGATGACTTTTAAATAAAATTTTTACATAAAATCCAGTTTACCACGTAGGATTAGGAAGGCTGAGGTTCATTATTTAAATCTGTTTTAACTTTTATCTTAAGGGAAGCTGTGGATCCGTAGTCCAAAACCTCTAAACTATGCAATCCGTCGAGCATGTACTTATCGTAAACAGGGTTTGCACTGATCTGGGCTGCAATGAAGTCTACCAGACACAAAGGAGATGTGCTAGGCTTGGGGAAAAGCCCAATATAATGCCGACGCCGACCCACAACAGAAAAATAAACCATTAAAGCTAAACCATCTAGCTGCAGATTATTCATTTGTCAGCTTGCTTACGACACGTCATGTGCACAGTTAATATATACCATAAACTGTATCATCATCAAATTTTTGCGGCAAAAAAGTCCACCCTTTAAAAGCAGCATAACGTTGATACATTTGCCACAATTCTTTGGCAAACAGCATAGCTTCTTGACCACCAACCCCACCCTTAACTTCCAGGGTTGCATCACGGCTATCAGCTTCGTCTGGCGGAACCAAATGGGTTATAATCTGCAAATTAAATGAAATTTAACAAGCGGATGCACACGTTTACGTTCGAGCAAGAGTACATAATGATAAGAGAGTAACAGCAGGAAGGCTGTTTGTTATCAACTTACGAGCCATGCTCTGCAAGCTAAAAACTGGCCCCCACAATTGCGTACCTTCACTGCAAACAATTCGCCCGCTATCCTAGCGGCCTAAAGCTCGAGGCAGACACAAATTAGACACACGTAGGCGTTGTTTTTGGTGCTTCAACACGTAAATGATACTGATTACAGATTTGGGTACGCAATTTCACTTTCAGCTATGCAACTGTGTAAAAGAGTGGGCCGTTAACGCGCAGAGCATGGCTCGTAAGCTGTTAACAGTCTGCTAGCTGTGGTACGAGACAGCTTCAGTTTCCAAAACATACATCTGTTCTGAAGTAAACCATACAAAAATTTGACACAAAATTTGGTTGCACTCGTAAACGTTTGTGTACGTATACAATCTAATAAATAATAACTAACTCCCATAAACAACTTTGCCTACCTACATTGGCCTCTATCTCCTGACATCTCTGCTCAACATCAGCAATATCAGCAAGTGCAAGCTGTTTAAGTTCCTCATCGTGTGCTAAACAAAAATGCTATGCACTAATACTAGATATAGAAAGACTCATGTTTGAACGAAACACAGCACTAATCCAAACTGGATTATTCTTTCTGAGCGGGAAGCCCCCTCTTCCAATCGGAGTCCTCCTTCTCCCCATTAGAGGAGTCCCCCTCCCCTATAGATCCCCATAACCCAAAAAATTGCCAAATTTTACTATTTTTATTACAAACTATAATAAAGTTTAAGGCTTCACTGAATTTTTAAGGATTGCAGTTTTAACGTAAAAACAACTAAACATAACCATAAATTTTCCAGCGATGTTTGTCAGTTTTTAGACATATGCACATCAAAAAGTTAACTTTTTACAAAAATCGGACCACATCCTCGATGACTGCCCCCTACTGATCGGAGGAAGAGGGGCAAAAAACTTCCATCTGCATAAAATTGGAGTAAAAATAAGCCAAAGTATGCAGCTGGTTGTATGTTCAAACTGGATTTAGTGCGCTCAAGTTTGTAAATTGAAGGCCAATTTCGTAATCATTTACTCAGTAAGTTGAAAAATGAAGTCTAACGCGATCTATCTATTGGCAGTAGGCCGATCAGTTCTTCTTGGAAGCCGTCAATCCATAATCCATCACACGTCTTCGCCGTTGGAATGCCAAAGTAGCACAGATTAGTGCATTCCGTAGGGCTAGTGACTCAGTAGCATAGCATAGTTTAAGGTGGTCTGTGAATTCCTCCCCGGTCATGACCAATGATTGACAGTCATGGTAACCAAGCTCACCAGCCAGTCATCCCCGCAAAGGTAGAATCCGTTTAGGGCGTTGGACCGGCGCCCCAGAAAGCACGTGGAAGTAAATCACCAGAAGCATCGACCACAGCTAGCAGATTTCCAAACGGACGCGGATTCTTCTACTCCCGCTATAACGTGATCAGCTGTCGACCTGAGTTGAGGAAAAGAATGTTTGGAAAACCTAAGAATTTGCGGTTTTTAAGCTCTTTTATAGTAACCTGATGCGAATTTTCAGCGCAATAACTAAAATACAAACGTACACAACATTCAGTAGCTTTGAGCTTTTGAAGTATGCTATGCTATGAGGAGCCAGTGGCGAGGGAAGTCTGTTCAATGAATCTCATAAAAATGCTTCATGGCGTTTTTGAACCGAAAACAGAGCATCTTGAAACGTTTTCTCAACCTCAAAGGGTACCCCTACATACCGGTAAATCATAACAGCACCAGCACGAGTGAGTTGAGAAAACCGCCCGAGATCCCCAGCAAAAACTTTCAGCTTTAGAATGGAAACAAACAAATGGAGATGAGGAGCCTGACCCCGTACTGAGCTGCAGTGATACAAGATTTAAGGTATCTATAGTTCTGCAGACGGGCAAGGCGGGGAGGCGGCGCGCGCCCTCATTCGTTCGGCTACTGTGAAGGCACCAAGGCACAATCGAACATATTTATATTGACATGGCAAAGAATCGGACGGTCACAACAAAGCTGAGGTCATTAGGTAAGGTAAGGTGGGGTTGGTTAAATTAGCATCTCCCTTAGTGAAGACCTAAAAGTGCAAGTAATATTGTTAAATAGTATTTGCTTTCGCATCACGTCTCTCTTTCAACCTACTTCTTGCCATTAGTTCCAGCTCCTTCTTCGTTGTGGCCATCTCAGTATACTGACCGTACAACTCAACACCGAAGATTCACACTTGCGCTTTCACTTTCCTTCTTTGTTTTTTCAAATAGTCTAAAATCTTTTCCTGGCAATCCAAACCAATATTCGATGACAAGCGAAACTGATTCTTCAAATCCATATAATCCGTGACCAACTCCAAAAAGTGCTTATTCCTGACGATTCTTATCAATTGCCGTGACATTATTTTCGTATCACTAAAGAAAAAAATTCCCGAATAAAAATTTGAATCTTACAGA
>JASAND010021642.1:0-20012 GCA_030248195.1 Trissonchulus latispiculum
GGCTACTGTATATAGTGTATATATGTATGTTGTATATATATGTTGTTTAGAAAACCAAAAAAAAATGGGAATACAAGAAACCCAAAAATATTAAAAATATAGAGAAAACCCAAAAATATTGCATGCGCCGGACTGGGTTGGGTAGGTTACTGTACATAGGTTAGGTAGGTAGGTTAGATAGGTAGATTAGGTAGGTAGGTTAGATACGTAGCTAGTTAGCTAGGTAGGAGTCCGGTAATGGGCCGACGCCGGGTCCCAAGCCCCGGGGGAAGAACTCAGAGGGACGGAGTACAAGGTCGAAGAAGAAAAAGAAGTGTTACTAAGAAGAAGAAGAAGTTATGAGGAGGTAAAAACTGAGGACTGAGAATGCAGGTGGTACTGGTAGGACAGGCGGTAGGAAAGGTCAAAAGGTCATTTACTCCTGGGTGTACGGGTCGAAACGTGCACACTATACTACTAAGGCTGCTAAAAACTGATGGTTTAAAACCAGAACTGGTTGGTCTGCCTGGAGGCAAATTTATTTACTAGGAAAATGGGTATGTTTTTGTGCTTTTGGAGGGTGCCTGAGCAATTTTGGTTCTGAAACCAAATAATGGCTGGATTTTACTGTTTTAAGTTTTGTTTTGGATCGCAACTGCTGCAAGCTACTACGAGATTTTTCCTACCCTGCCCTCTTTGCAAAACTTCCGTTGTGAAGTTAACTTCGCTGTCACCCCCAGCTAAAGTTTCAAACAGAAATTTGCTTTCAAAAGATTTGTTTGTTTGGGCAAATCAGATTTTGAAAAACTGATAGCAGTTTGTGACTACAGCCTCATTGAACTTGTCCCGACGACTATGCACTAACGACAACAGGTATTGAATTTTTAACAGTCCAGAATCAATGTAATTTACGTTTAAATAAAATACCTTATAAATTAAATAAATTTACATTTACCGTTTGCGGTAAATGCCGAGGCCGGCTGAGCTAACTGATAATTTTAGTTGCGTGGCTTCGACTGCTAGAAGAAATTTAGCACTGAGTATTTATCGAGGTCAAAAGTGTTAAAACTATGAACAGTACGCTCTGTGTAAAATGTCATTTTCTAAAATTTTCTAAAATCTAAAATTCTAAAGTCTAAAACTTCTAAAGTCTAAAGTCTAAAACTAAAAAGTCTAAAGTCTAAAAACTAAAAGTCTTCTAAAATCGTTCTGCGGTCTACCTTCACTACGTTAGCTTTACCGTAACCATTGCCTTACTGCGTCTTAAGTTCTGCTATCAGTTTCAGTTTTTCCTGAACACATAATGATTTGGATTAATGGGTATGTCAGCTTTAACTCCACAGCAAGTGCAGAGGGTTTCCGGAAAGTTGAGGAAAAACGTCTCGAAAGTTGTCTCCAAATGTCTCGAAAGTTGTAAAAATGAAAATCAAAATTGTCTCGAAATATCTCAAAACTTTCTAGAAATATTTGAAAATTGTCTCGAAATATGTGGACAAATTTCACACTTTCTAGAAAATTTCTTAACTTTCTAGAAACATTTCAAACTTTCTAGAAACATATCAAACTTTCTAGAAATACTCCCAACTTTCAAGAAACATTACAAGTATTTCGAGACATTGCAAACTTTCGAGACATCCAAAACTTTCGAGACTTTGTCAACTTTCGAGACTTTCAACAAGTTTCGAGAAACTCAACAAATTTAGAGACAATTATTAGTGCTAATCACATGGACGATGGATTGAGGACAACGGATAAATCTAAAAAGTAATTTAGACCCCCCAAGCCCCCCCACAACCCCCCCCGACCCGCCTTCGGCGCGACCCCCCCCCCCCCCCCAGTTGGGAGGGGGGAGATGGCTCCAAAACTTTTGAGGGGGTTTGTAAAAAATGGCTGGGGGGTTAACCCCCCCCCCAATTACACCTATGGTTCAAGCGGACTTCTGAATTTCATCGTCCTGGGTTTTAGTCCCATTTTAGCGTTTTTTCTTGCAGCAAATTGCAATAAATTTAGACAATTGTGCGTACTGAGTGACGGACGAGTGTATCAATTTTTGGTCCACTTTGAGCATTTTAGATGTCGAAAGCGGTATAGTATGTGTGTGATCTTCCTGAACTCAGAGCCAGAAAAAACTCGTACCAAACAGACTTCCAATTCGTGTTTTGCAACACTGAAATAAAAGTAGCATAGGTTTGTTTGGGGTGTCACTCCCCCAAATGGAGTGGTCGCCGACCCTTCAAAGAGTGCCGGTTTTACATGTCCACAAAGATTGTTGCATGCTACTACCACAATTTTTCAGGAAAATTTCCCTCTCTCCGAAAGGCCCACACATCAAGTTTCAAGTTTTTGGTTGCAAATTGCCCTTTTTCTACGCTTTTTCGAATTTGACTAGTTATTACGATATAAAGTTTTCGTGGCTACGATTTATACTGCACCAACACTGAATTTTTAAACATTTCCCTTATGTCAGCTGGTTTTTGCTAGTTTACACTGGTTCAGGCAAATCAAGGCGGCGACATCAGAAAGAGCCAAACACCAGCTGAAATAAGGGAAATTGTTTGAAAAATCATTGCTGAGTCAATGTATATATAATTCGTAGCCACAAAAACTTGGATTCGGCTCAGATTGAACTTTATTATTATGTTATTTTTACTAACCTTTGCTGGATTCGCTTTGCCGCAATTTTGGGTCAAAAAGTGGTATTTTTCGAAATAGTCTACTTTCGAATTCTGAAATACCACATATCTCAGGTGAAAGCGGACTCCTAGGGGTTCCTGAAAACCTAATTGAAAATTTTTTCATTGAGCAAGCCGCTAGTAATAACCAGTCAAAGTTGAAAAGCGGCATAACTCACGCAATTTTCAATGAAAAAATTTGGTGGTTAGGCATTTCGGACAAGGGCAAACTTTTCCTGAAAAAACATGGTTGTAGCGTATACCAATCTTTCTGGACATATAAAAGCGGCACCTTTTGATATCGCACTGGAAATTTCAAATAAATGTTTTCTTGAAAAGAAAGATCCGGTTCGGAAAATATACACTTTATGGTAGCTATCTTGAAATGCTTTCGAGATATAAAGAAAATAACTTCGCTTTCTACTTTCTTTGGTCAGACTTTCGTATTGATGATAGGTTTCTCGGACATTTGGGTTGTGGGAAAGTTCCTCCCAACGATTCTGGGGCACACACATTGAAATCTTTTAAAATCTGCATTTTGCAACAAGCTCTTCGACCCTCGGCACCAATAGTTTGTGTTTTAATATTTACATTCAGCAAATGCTTGTGCCAAAAGTTAAAAATTATAGTTAGCAAATTTATTAAAGCAAATTTAAACATTAAGTTTTCACGTTACAGTTTTTGTATCAGAAATCAAGAAAACTAACCACAGCTGACAAATAAAATAGGGGAACGAATTATCACAATATGTGTACTTGGGTGAGTTTGAGGGGTTCCAGATTGAAGCTCTGCTCCAATATTCGGTTTCCGGTTTTATAGGCAAAAAACAAAAATAATCTGGTTTTTTTTGCAGCCAGACCCTCCCAATTTCGCCTCCTGCACTGTCTGATTAAACAACTCGCCATAAATTCTAGTTATATTTCCGTCCGTCACTGAAACGGAAGCTGAACTGAGGTTTCAGTCCCTGCTTGCTTCAGTTTCCGTAGCTATCTTCTTTTTCTTTGAAGAAATCTCAATCTGAAAAATCATTTTCTTTTTAAATTTAAAGCTTGACAAATTAGGGGAGTTATGAACTTAACTAAAGGTTTGATGTTAGAACAGCTACCTAGTCTATTGCCTAGTGATGTTTCAGGCACTCAAACTGAAACTACTTTACATGCTGCACGCACAGGCTGCAGTTTAATACACTGAAACTTAAACTGAAACTGTTTTGGCAGGCGACTTGAAACTGAAACTGAAACAGAAATTATTTTATGCCTGCCAGCTGAAACTACTTTGAGCAAAGACCGGAAACTCGGACTGAAACAAACTTTACATATTAAAAGCGAGTGAGGGCAACAAGATGTTCAAGAAGCTAATCACAAAGCCTCGCTCCACTTTTTGCTTTTATATTTTGGCCTGTTATGGCTGAAGAAGGAAGCAACACCAGAGTTGCATGTGGGCCGAATTCTCCGGCCCGCGCTAGGACCACAGCGCGCACGTCAAGACCGCGGTCCGCATTCAGATAATCCGGCCCGCAAGGATCGTCATATCAAGTATCTCATAGAAATTGATGCCTAGATAGTACCTGGAGCACTGACAAAACTGATGCATGTGAATTATATAAATGCCGAACTTTTGCGGCCCGGCCAGTGAAAAATTTTCTCGGCCCGCCCGGCCCGGCCCGGCCCGTAAAATTTTTCAGCCCGCCCGGCTCGGCCCGCGAAATTTTTCATTTTTTTGAAAATGCAAAATTTCAGAAAAATTCCAAATTTATTATTGAAATTCAGTGTGGTGTTTTTACATTGTAATCGTGTCAATGAGTTGAAAGATTTGACATTAATTTCGCGCACCAACTTTTGCAATTAACAGCTTAAGTGCTTTTTCGGAATTTGAGAATTCAGAATCAGTGAATAGTATAAATGCGGCCCGGTCAGTGAAAACTTTCTCGGCCCGCCCGGCCCGGCCCGTGAAAGGTTTCGGCCCGCACGCGGCCAGGTCCGTCAAATTTTTTAGCCCGCCCGGCCTTGCCCGCAAAATGTTTCATTTTTTTGAAAATGCAAAATTTCAGAAAAATTTCAAATCTATTATTGAAATTCAGTGTGGTGTTTTTACATTGTGATTGTGTCAATCAGTTGAGAGATTTGACATTAATTTTGCGCACAACTTTTGCAATTAACAGCTTAAAGTGCTTTTTTCAGAATTATTTGAACCACAGAGTTGTACAGGACAACCACTTATTTAACTATTAATTTTTTATTTAATTGAAATAAAATACATAGTACCATTTATGAAATGAAAATGCTGAAACTAATTCCTGAAAATCAGTGTTAATGTGTAACATGTTCAAGAAGCATAAAAATCTTTGTAGCCAAACTTTTGAGTTATCATTCTGTAGTAGGTATATAAAATCTCGCCAAAATAATAGAAACAGACCCGTGGATCGGCCCGGCTCGTGAACTTTGGTCGTCGGACCGCTCGGCCCATCCCCAACCCGCGGGCCGGGCCGGGCTGTGGGCCGTAATGCAGGCCTCTAGTCAGTGCGCAAAAAATATTTTGACATTTTCGGGGTTTTTGTTGTCATCGTTCTATGTTATATATAAGCAAAAAATCACGCTGAAAATTTAAAAAAGGTAAAAATTCAAAATTTGGCTACAGAGAAATCTCTCCAAATGTCAATCTCGAAACTCCAACCAGGATTCCGTCGGTAATTGTTGGAAACGACTTATACGCTGTGATCTCTAGAAATTAGAATTTTTTATAAGGCGTTACAGTTTTCAAAATATTTCAACAAATTTTCTGATCCCACTTTCAATGCTGCATGAGCAAGACACCCAAATTTGGCTGTTCTGAAACCTCAAAAATTAATAGAAAATTTTAATGCCCTGAATGGAAATTCTACTTCCCAAATGTCCAACGAAGCAATTAATTCAAAGCATAGCCATTCTTTTGGCCTCATCGTAATGTGTAATCTTTTGACTTTCGCGCTGACAAAGAAAGTCTACTAAACGAGACAGCTGTTGTGTTCGCACTTCAAAGTATGCAGAAATGAGACAGAGTGCGCTACTTCTTCAAGTCTAACATCGTCTTTCTCTGAGATTCTGACACCCTCCTGGACAGAGGCCAAAAGTTAGTTTGTACTATCAATGGCATTAGTACATAAGTCAATGTGTAATCTAGTACCAGAGAGCAAGGGGACGTCTTGTTTGAAAGGATGCAGAAATATTTATGTTTAGAAACATTTCCTTCAAAATGAAGTGATTTATGGCGGACGCGGAACATTCACTTGCACTTGCACAAATTAAATAAATCTTGTTCGTGGACAAAAATTACAGAATGCATTTTAGCTCGCCTGCTTGTTTGGACGAGGTCATTTATCTCTGCTCTTCAAGGCTTAGAAATGGACATATTCACACAACCTCAAACAAGTTTAGGATTCAAAAAACTGTCAAAATTTATAATTTTAAGAGGGAGATTTTCTGAAATAACTGGGCTGGTATCCATGGTGGAAATCTAGAGTCTCGTTGCCCTTTGTCGCGACTCAAAACATTTTTATAAACCTCGAAATGCTTTTGTAAGCGTCTAAATATTGCATTTATTTAGAAACATGTTTCAGAATAAAAACATTTTACGCAATGATATAAATAAGTTTCAATTTTTTCCAAAAGTTCGAAACTCGAAATTCCCTGACGTGAAATCTCGAATTTTGAGGCAAGCAGCATGCTGTCAGGAAACCTTCGATCGTGGTATGGAGTTTACTTGCACACACAGAGACTTTGGAGACTTTCTAGTGTTTGTATCTGGGATGGATCCCATGGGATGGGATGGGATTGAAAACGCATCCCGCGCAGGAGCAGTGGGATTATGTGAGATTACGCGTTAGCGCCCCTACATAATATGGGTGTAAAGGCGTCCGTGCGGCTACCTGGAGAAAGTGTTGGCCTGGTGCCAGCTAATTAGAAGTCCGGGAGGGATAAAATGTTACCGCCATAAAGTATTCGAGGAGTACTACAAGAACCACCAGACTTTTGGTTCGGATTCGAAACTTCGCATTTTTTGCACCATGCGGTAGTTACCATGCGTTTGTTTATCTCGGTGAATAACGCTTTTAGAAATGCATTTACGGCTAAGTGTTGGATGTTGGATGTTGCATATCCCCACGCTACCCTATCCTGGTCATTTTGGCACCTGGCCAATTTTGGTGCTGTGCCAAGGACCTAAACTCGGACTTTCGTTATTTTGGTCGCACTTTTCTAGAACTAGTTAGCGGCTGCAGAGGTCTAGTATCTTTGTTGGAAATTACCGGTAGGGGTGCATAAAGTAACAAGGGGGATTTTTTAATTTTGCTCCCTAGCTTTCAGGAGATAGGTCCAAACTTTGCATTTTTGGCCTGTTTGGGCGAAAAATTTCTATGTCACAATTTCACTAGAAATGGCCTAAAAATAATTAAAACTGGCATTTTTGGCCTTTTGGCAGCACCCATATAAAGTAAATCGGAGTCGATGACAGCGATGAGAGTACTGCCGATATGAAGATTCTCCTAAGTGCCCTCCCTAGAGGGGTGCTTAGGAGGATGTCTGGGAACTGTCTAGGAGGGATTTAGGAGACTAAGCCCTCCTAAACCTGGGGGCTCTTCAAAAGACGCTCTTAAGCATAAGAGGGAGCTTAGGAGAATCCCGTTTCAAAAAAAATGCTGCGTATAAGCAGAGTACATATACCTAGTACACCCAGTAGCTAATACCTAGTACACATTTGTGTAAAATTACTCGCTTGTATTGTATGTTTATATGTTGAAGCCAAAAACGTTCTATCAGCAGCTGGTTACGTTGGCACTTCAGCATATAAACGTACAAGCGAGTGAACGTATATAACTGTGTACTAGGTACTCATTAGTGGGGGGGGTCACTGGGGTCTAATTCGTGGGTGGTCAGCCGTTATCGTTGACAAGCCTAACAACTAAGAGTGTCACACTCTTAGTTATTATGTACTCTTGATATAAAGGAATCTAACAGATACACATACGGTTTCCGCACGTTGTTAGTTAGTTTTCTTAACATTTTCGCTGAAATTACATGTTTTCAAAAAATTGCTGGTCTTGGTCTATAACTTTTTGATGGGCATCCAAGTCTTGGACTTTTCGATGGGCGAGACCGAAACCGAGACTCCCAACCCTGCTGTCAGGACTAACTTAGTCTCAGACTAGTTTGATTAGTCGGGACAAATTCAGTTTGTCCGGACCTCGATTTAGTCTCGGACAGTAAGTATTAGTCTCGGACATGTCCGAGACTAACTATTTTTTAGTCAGGACTATTTTTCCAGACATTTGTCAGGACAAAAAATTAGTCTCAGACATGTCCGAGACTAATTTCCGGTTAGTCCTGACTAAGATTACATTCCGCGCGGAGTTGAACGTGACGGACACATAAGGGGGGACCAAAGCGAACCTTCCCCTTCTCCCATCTAACGACGTGCCAAAAATTCTATCTATTCTATTTTAATTGATTATCCTGGTGATGATCTTTCGGTCAGACGGATCACTCCCAGCTTATGTAGGAATCCCCCACATCCTCCTCCACCTCCAAAGGCATCTGGTTTAAGATCCTCCCCACCCCTTTCTACCCAAAGACAGACCTCTAGCTAAGTTGGCATAGCTAAAAGTTGCATAGCTGCAAGGAGATGTTCACTAAATCATTTGTCTCGAAATATTTTCATTTGATTCGAAATATTTTCATTTGTCTCAAAATATTTTCATTTGTCTCGAAATATTTTCATTTGTCTCGAAATATTTTCATTTGTCTCGAAATATTTTCATTTGTCTCGAAATATTTTCATTTGTCTCGAAATATTCTCATTTGTCTCGAAATATTTTCATTTGTCTCGAAATACCTTTTTACAAAATCTAGAAAGATTTGTGAAATGTCTCGAAAGTAGAAAATCTTTCGAGACAAAATGTCTCGAAAGTTTAAAAATATTTCGAGACAAATCACAACTTTCCGGAAACCCTCTGCACTTGCTGTGGAGTTAAAGCTGACATACCCATAAAGCAGTGATACTGCTAAGTCATTTGACTGTGAGTAAGAAAGAAGAAAATACTGTTTGAAACTGGATTTCCGACTGATACTTTCATTTTGGATCGCCGACTGAAACTGAAACTAAAAGTTTTTGGTGCAATCTCTACACGGAGTTATTTACTATGCACGGATTCCCATACTACCTTGACTGACACAACCGAAACAATTCACGGTTATCCCGACACTAGTAACAACATCAGAATGCCCTGACGGTTTCGGAAACTAAAGGTTTCGATTTTAAAATAAATGGTTTTGCACATAGATTTTTTGCACTGCACATAGATGTTTTTATTATTTTTGCTATGTTTATAATATTATGCCAAGAGTGCACAATTGCACTATATATAAGAAGAAGAGTAAGCCACTAGAGGGCTTCTCTTCTTGGCATTGTGTATCGGTGCTCCGACCACAATACGCTAATGTTCCCCCGTTCTCTTTGACAAAGCATGCCCCCCTCCGTTTGGTGGTGAGGAGTAGCAGAAAAGGGGCCCCCGTTTGGCAAGGGGGGGGGGGTAGCCCACAGCCAATCAGATTGCAGAGACCCCCTCCCCGTTTGGTGGGGGGGGGGGTAGAGCAGAGGATTACGGTAGTTTTTGTTCTAATCGAAAATGGGTCCCCGTTTGTTGGGGGGGGTATGCAGAAAGGGTCCCCGTTTGGTGGGGGGTCGCCAACAACCAATCAGATTCAGCCAATCTTAGCTTGACTTGGCAAGCACCCCCCCCCCTCAAACGGGGACCACTTCTGCCTAACCTCCACCAAACGGGGACACTTTCTGCATACCCCCCACCAAACTTTTACCCTTTTGCCTAGCCACCCACCAAACGGGGTGGGGTATGCTTGTCCACCCCACCCACCAAACGGGGGAACATTCGCGTATTGTGGTCAGAGCTCCGTTGAACAATGCCAAAAAGAGGAGCCCTCTAGTGGCTTACTCTTCTTCTTCTATAATATAAAGAAATTAATTATGCACTCTTGATTAGGCTCTATTTTTACTTATTTATTTTCTAGGTACGTGCTTGTTTTCTCTTTCCCTCATTTTGATTTCTATGCTTATATTTCTATTTTGATTTTGCTACTTTCGATAATGGCTATAAATTCCAACTCCACTATCGGGTAAATCTTCTAATTTTCCGTTTACTTTTATAACTTTCCGGTTTGCTATGGCAGCTGAGTAACTAGTGTGGAGTATAGCTCCAGCAACGGGTGAAACTTAGTACTTATGCAAATGAGATATACAAATTAGCTACACGTCTATATGTGTTTGATTACACTAGGGGTGTGAGTTGTCGATTCTATGCGCTTGTAAATAGTGGGTGGATTTATTTTGCATTACTATTTGTGGGACTGGTGGTCATTCTTCTGTTGCTCCATTAATTTCTTGAAGGTTATGTTCATGTTATTTGAATTAATAAAATAATGCTGCCGTCTTGACTTTTATAAAAACGACAAAAACGGCAAAAACGCTCATATTTCGTAGCTAAAACTGGATAACAAAACAACCATTGTGCGTATGCGCTTTCTACTGGCTGCTGCAATATTCCTAAATCCTATTTCCAATTTTGTCTAAAATTTGGTATTCAGCGAAATAACACCGTCACCTGATCCAGCGACGCAATGAAACCAAGAGAGTTGATGTTGCATATATATATATTTCTAAGAAATTTGTCACCTCCAGAATTTCCTAAGATTAATTTTAAAATATGGATTAAAACGCAAAAAAGTAAATTATAAATTCAAGCCTAGTAGTTCACGTTCAAGCACTAACTAATTAATTGTGTTCATATCATAATTAATTAATAACTGATTAAAATTTAAACTAACTAAGATCAGGAATCACTTCCACTAACATGCCAAATTAAGTTAAGTCGAATTATTCAATATTAAATTATTGAATTTAGTTAAGAATTCACTTCCTGTTAATCTTAATTTTCAGTTAATAATTAATGAATAATAAATAATGATCCTAATCTTAATCTTTAATCTTTGAACAATTCAAGCGTAGTTTAGCCTTGATTTGCCAAAAACTACTGGGTGGTTCTTGGCCGTGGGACGAACGATTAGCGCTTTATCCGACGGGATTGCTTGGCCATCTCTGGCAGTGTATCTCGCTAACTGTATATTGTGTATATTGCTAACTTTTTGCTTTTCCTGTAGCATTGGGACGGCTGGTCGTTTGATCTTTGTCAGCTACTCTGTTGACCTTTGCCACAATTTAGGCTTAACCTATGCATCGGCTTAAACGGTCGGTTTGGTGGGTCAAATTTTTCCTGTTTTCGTCTGTCGCTGAATACCGTGTGATTGAACGATTCGGCAGACGAGCTATTTTTTCAACGGCGAAATTGCGGCACAGTTCTACAACCGGATCACTGTAGCCCTATTTGTCCGATCCTTTGGGCCGAGCGACCCTTGATCTACTCTGGTGCCGGGGCGGTCGTCCTTTGTGATGCCAGTAGAAATGTATACGCACACCGGTTGTTTTGTTATCCAGTTTTAGCTACGAAATATGAGCGTTTTTGCCGTTTTTGTCGTTTTTATAGGTGTCAAGACGACAGCATTATTTTATTAATTCAAAATAACATGAACATAACCTTCAAGAAATTAATGGAGCAACAGAAGAATGACCACCAGTCCCACAAATAGTAATGCAAAATAAATCCACCCACTATTTACAAGCGCATAGAATCGACAACTCACACCCCTAGTGTAATCAAACACATATAGACGTGTAGCTAATTTGTATATCTCATTTGCATAAGTACTAAGTTTCACCAGTTGCTGGAGCTATACTCCACACTAGTTACTCAGCTGCCATAGCAAACCGGAAAGTTATAAAAGTAAATTGAAAATTAGAAGATTTACCCGATAGTGGAGTTGGAATTTATAGCCATTATCGAAAGTAGAAAATCAAAATAGAAATATAAGCATAGAAATCAAAATGAGGGAAAGAGACAACAAGCACGTACCTAGAAAATAAATAAGTAAAAATAGAGCCTAATCAAGAGTGCATAATTAATTTCTTTATATTATAGAAGAAGAAGAGTAAGCCACTAGAGGGCTCCTCTTTTTGGCATTGTTCAACGGAGCTCTGACCACAATACGCGAATGTTCCCCCGTTTGGTGGGTGGGGTGGACAAGCATACCCCACCCCGTTTGGTGGGTGGCTAGGCAATAGGGTAAAAGTTTGGTGGGGGGTATGCAGAAATTGTACCCGGTTTGTGGTGTGTAGGCAGAAGTGGTCCCCCGTTTGAGGGGGGGTGCTTGCCAAGTCAAGCTAAGCTTGGCTGAATCTGATTGGTTGTTGGCGACCCCCCACCAAACGGGGACCCTTTCTGCATACCCCCCCCAACAAACGGGGACCCATTTTCGATTAGAACAAAAACTACCGTAATCCTCTGCTCTACCCCCCCCCCACCAAACGGGGAGGGGGTCTCTGCAATCTGATTGGCTGTGGGCTACCCCCCCCCCCTTGCCAAACGGGGGCCCCTTTTCTGCTACTCCTCACCACCAAACGGAGGGGGGCATGCTTTGTCAAAGAGAACGGGGGAACATTAGCGTATTGTGGTCGGAGCACCGATACACAATGCCAAGAAGAGAAGCCCTCTAGTGGCTTACTCTTCTTCTTATATATAGTGCAATTGTGCACTCTTGGCATAATATTATAAACATAGCAAAAATAATAAAAACATCTATGTGCAGTGCAAAAAATCTATGTGCAAAACCATTTATTTTAAAATCGAAACCTTTAGTTTCCGAAACCGTCAGGGCATTTTCTGATGTTGTTACTAGTGTCGGGATAACCGTGAATTGTTTCGGTTGTGTCAGTCAAGGTAGTATGGGAATCCGTGCATAGTAAATAACTCCGTGTGGAGATTGCACCAAAAACTTTTAGTTTCAGTTTCAGTCGGCGATCCAAAATGAAAGTATCAGTCGGAAATCCAGTTTCAAACAGTATTTTCTTCTTTCTCACTCACAGTCAAAGACTTAGCAGTATCACTCTGCTTTATGGTGATGTCAGCTTTAACTCCACAGCAAGTGCAGAGGGTTTCCGGAAAGTTGGATTTGTCTCGAATATTTTTAAACTTTCGAGACATTTTTGTCTCGAAAGATTTTCTACTTTCGAGACATTTCACAAATCTTTCAGATTTTGTAAAAAGGTATTTTGAGACAAATGAAAATATTTCGAGACAAATGAGAATATTTTGAGACAAATGAAAATATTTCGAGATGAAATGAAAATATTTCGAGACAAATGAAAATATTTCGAGACAAATGAAAATATTTCGAGACAAATGAAAATATTTTGAGACAAGTGAAGAAATATTTCGAATCAAATATGAAAAATATTTCGAGACAAATGATTTAGTGAACATCTCCTTGCAGCTATGCAACTTTTAGCTATGCCAACTTAGCTAGAGGTCTGTCTTTGGGTAGAAAGGGGTGGGGAGGATCTTAAACCAGATGCCTTTGGAGGTGGAGGAGGGATGTGGGGATTCCTACATAAGCTGGGAGGATCCGTCCGACCGAAAGATCATCACCAGGATAATCAATTAAAATAGAATAGATAGAATTTTTGGCACGTCGTTAGATGGGAGAAGGGGAAGGTTCGCTTTGGTCCCCCCCTTATGTGTCCGTCACGTTCAACTCGCGCGGAATGTAATCTTAGTCAGACTAACTGAAATTAGTCTCGGACATGTCTGAGACTAATTTTTTGTCCTGACAAATGTCTGGAAAAATAGTCCTGACTAAAAAATAGTCAGTCTCGGACATAGACATGTCCGAGACTAATATACTGTCCGAGACTAAATCGAGGTCCGGACAAATAAGTTGTCCCGACTAATCAAACAGTTGAGACTAGGTTAGTCCTGACAGCAGGGTTGGGAGTCTCGGTTTCGGTCTCGCCCATCGAAAAGCCAAGACTTGGATGCCCATCAAAAAGTTATAGACCAAGACCAGCAATTTTTTGAAAACATGTAATTTCAGCGAAAATGTTAAGAAAACTAACTAACAACGTGCGGAAACCGTATGTATCTGTTAGATTCCTTTATATCAAGAGTAGTATAATAACTAAGAGTGTGACACTCTTAGTTGTTAGGCTTGTCAACGATAACGGCTGACACCCACGAATTAGACCCCAGTGACCCCCACTAATGAGTACCTAGTACACAGTTAATATACGTTCACTCGCTTGTGCGTTTACTGCTGGCGCTGCCAACGTAACCAGCTGCTGATAGAACGTTTTTGGCTTCAACATATAAACATACAATACAAGCGAGTAATTTTACACAAATGTGTACTAGGTATTAGCTCACTGGGTTTACTAGGTATATGTACTCTGCTTATACGCAGCATTTTTTTTTGAAACGGGATTCTCTAAGCTCCCTCTTATGCTTAAGAGCGTCTTTTGAAGAGCCCCCAGGTTTTTAGGAGGGCTTAGTCTCCTAAATCCCTCCTAGACAGTTCCCAGACTCCTCCCAAGCACCCCTCTAGGAGGGCACCGAGGAGAATCTTCATATCTACAGTACTCCCATCGCCGCCAACGACTCCATTTACTTCCGTAAATGAAAATGCGCCAAAAGGCCATAAAATGCCAGTTTTAATTAGTTTTAGGCCATTTCTCGTGAAATTGAGCACATGAAATTTTTCTTCGCCCAAACAGGCCAAAAATGCAAAGTTTGGACCTATCTCCTGACAGAAGCTAGAGCAAAATTAAAAAATCCCCTTGTTACTCTATGCCACCCTACCGGTAATTTCCAACAAAGATACTAGACCCCTGCAGCCGCTTTAACTAGTTTCTAGAAAAGTACGACCAAAATAACGAAAGTCCGAGTTTTAGTCACTTGAATGTGTACTGTAAAATTAGCCAGGTGCCAAAACCAATGACCAGGATAAGCAGCGTAGGGATATGCAACATCCAACATCCAACACTTACCGTAAATGCATTTCTAAAAGCATTATTCACCGAGATAAACAAACGCATAGTAACTACCGCATGTTGACAAAATGCGAAATTTCGAATCCGAACCAAAATCTGGTGGTTCTTGTAGTACTCCTCGAATACTTTATGGCGACCAACATTTTATCCCTCCCGGACTTCTAATTAGCTGCCACCAGCCAACACTTTCTCCAGGTAGCCGCACGGACGCCTTTACACCCATATTATGTAAGGGCGCTAACGCGTAATCTCACATAATCCCACTGCTCCTGCGCGGGATGCGTATTCAATCCATCCCATCCCATGGGATCCATCCCAGATACAAACACTGAAATCTCCAAAGTCTCTGTGTGTGCACTAAACTCCATCCACGATAAAGAGTTTCCTGACAGCATGCCTCAAAATTCGAGATTTCACGTCAGGGAATTTCGAGATTCGAGACTTTTTGGAAAAAAATTGAAACTTATTTATATCATTGCATAAAATGTTTTTATTCTGAAACATGTTTCTAAATAAACACAATTTTAGACGCTTACAAAAAGCATTTCGAGGTTTATAAAAATGTTTTGAAGTCGCGACAAAGGGCAACGAGACTCTAGATTCCACCATGGATACCAGCCCAGTTATTTCAGAAAATCTCCCTCTTAAAATTATAAATTTTGACAGTTTTTTGAATCCTAAACTTGTTTGAGGTTGTGTGAATATGTCCATTTCTAAGCCTTGAAGAGCAGAGATAAATGACCTCGTCCAAACAAGCAGGCGAGCTAAAATGCATTCTGTAATTTTTGTCCACGAACAAGATTTATTTAATTTGTGCAAGTGCAAGTGAATGTTCCGCGTCCGCCATAAATCACTTCATTTTGAAGGAAATGTTTCTAAACATAAATATTTCTGCATCCTTTCAAACAAGACGTCCCCTTGCTCTCTGGTACTAGATTACACATTGACTTATGTACTAATGCCATTGATAGTACAAACTAACTTTTGGCCTCTGTCCAGGAGGGTGTCAGAATCTCAGAGAAAGACGATGTTAGACTTGAAGAAGTAGCGCACTCTGTCTCATTTCTGCATACTTTGAAGTGCGAACACAACAGCTGTCTCGTTTAGTAGACTTTCTTTGTCAGCGCGAAAGTCAAAAGATTACACATTACGATGAGGCCAAAAGAATGGCTATGCTTTGAATTAATTGCTTCGTTGGACATTTGGGAAGTAGAATTTTTATTCAGGGCATTAAAATTTCTATTAATTTTTAAGGTTTCAGAACAGCCAAATTTGGGTGTCTTGCTCATGCAGCATTGAAAGTGAGATCAGAAAATTTGTTGAAATATTTTGAAAACTGTAACGTCTTATAAAAATACTAATTTCTAGAGATTACAGCGTATATAAGATAGTAGTTTCCAACAATACCGACGGAATCCTGGTTGGAGTTTCGAGATTAACATTTGGAGAGATTTATCTGTAGCCAAATTTTGAATTTTTACCTTCTTTAAATTTTCAGCGTGATTATTTGCTTATATATAACAGAACGGTGATAACAAAGACCCCGAAAATGTCAAAATATTTTTTGCGCACTTACTAGAGGTCTGCATTACGGCCCGCAGCCCGGCCCGGCCCGCGGGTTGGGGATGGGCCGAGCGGTCCGACGACCAAAGTTCACGAGCCGGGCCGATCCACGGGTCTGTTTCTATTATTTTGGCGAGATTTTATATACCTACTACAGAATGATAACTCAAAAGTTTGGCTACAAAGATTTTTATGCTTCTTGAACATGTTACACATTAACACTGATTTTCAGGAATTAGTTTCAGCATTTTCATTTCATAAATGGTACTATGTATTTTATTTCAATTAAATAAAAAATTAATAGTTAAATAAGTGGTTGTCCTGTACAACTCTGTGGTTCAAATAATTCTGAAAAAAGCACTTTAAGCTGTTAATTGCAAAAGTTGTGCGCAAAATTAATGTCAAATCTCTCAACTGATTGACACAATCACAATGTAAAAACACCACACTGAATTTCAATAATAGATTTGAAATTTTTCTGAAATTTTGCATTTTCAAAAAAATGAAACATTTTGCGGGCAAGGCCGGGCGGGCTAAAAAATTTGACGGACCTGGCCGCGTGCGGGCCGAAACCTTTCACGGGCCGGGCCGGGCGGGCCGAGAAAGTTTTCACTGACCGGGCCGCATTTATACTATTCACTGATTCTGAATTCTCAAATTCCGAAAAAGCACTTAAGCTGTTAATTGCAAAAGTTGGTGCGCGAAATTAATGTCAAATCTTTCAACTCATTGACACGATTACAATGTAAAAACACCACACTGAATTTCAATAATAAATTTGGAATTTTTTGCAATTTTGTATTTTTCAAAAAATGAAAAATTTTGCGGGCCGGGCCGGGCGAGCTGAAAAATTTGACGGGCCAGGCCGGGCGGGCCGAGAAAATTTTTCACTGGCCGTACCGCAAAAGTTCGGCATTTATATTATTCACATGCATCAGTTTTGTCAGTGCTCCAAGAATACTATCTAGGCGTCAATTTCATGAGATACTTGATATGACGATCCTTGCGGGCCGGATTATCTGAATGCGGACCGCGGTCTTGACGTGCGCGCTGTGGTCCTAGCGCGGGCCGGAGAATTCGGCCCACATGCAACTCTGGTGTTGCTTCCTTCTTCAGCCATAACAGGCCAAAATATAAAAGCAAAAAGTGGAGCGAGGCTTTGTGATTAGCTTCTTGAACATCTTGTTGCCCTCACTCGCTTTTAATATGTAAAGTTTGTTTCAGTCCGAGTTTCCGGTCTTTGCTCAAAGTAGTTTCAGCTGGCAGGCATAAAATAATTTCTGTTTCAGTTTCAGTTTCAAGTCGCCTGCCAAAACAGTTTCAGTTTAAGTTTCAGTGTATTAAACTGCAGCCTGTGCGTGCAGCATGTAAAGTAGTTTCAGTTTGAGTGCCTGAAACATCACTAGGCAATAGACTAGGTAGCTGTTCTAACATCAAACCTTTAGTTAAGTTCATAACTCCCCTAATTTGTCAAGCTTTAAATTTAAAAAGAAAATGATTTTTCAGATTGAGATTTCTTCAAAGAAAAAGAAGATAGCTACGGAAACTGAAGCAAGCAGGGACTGAAACCTCAGTTCAGCTTCCGTTTCAGTGACGGACGGAAATATAACTAGAATTTATGGCGAGTTGTTTAATCAGACAGTGCAGGAGGCGAAATTGGGAGGGTCTGGCTGCAAAAAAAACCAGATTATTTTTGTTTTTTGCCTATAAAACCGGAAACCGAATATTGGAGCAGAGCTTCAATCTGGAACCCCCTCAAACTCACCCAAGTACACATATTGTGATAATTCGTTTCCCTATTTTATTTGTCAGCTGTGGTTAGTTTTCTTGATTTCTGATACAAAAACTGTAACGTGAGAAACTTAATGTTTAAATTTGCTTTAATAAATTTGCTAACTATAATTTTTAACTTTTGGCACAAGCATTTGTTGAATGTAAATATTAAAACACAAACTATTGGTGCTGAGGGTCGAAGAGCTTGTTGCAAAATGCAGATTTTAAAAGATTTCAATGTGCGTGCCTCAGAATCGTTGGGAGGAACTTTCCCCACAACCCAAATGTCCGAGAAACCTATCATCAACACGAAAGTCTGACCAAAGAAAGTAGAAAGCGAAGTCGTTTTCTTTATATCTCGAAAGCATTTCAAGATAGCTACCATAAAGTGTATATTTTCCGAACCGGATCTTTCTTTTCAAGAAAACATTTATTTGAAATTTCCAGTGCGATATCAAAAGGTGCCGCTTTTATATGTCCAGAAAGATTGGTATACGCTACAACCATGTTTTTTCAGGAAAAGTTTGCCCTTGTCCGAAATGCCTAACTACCTCAAATTTTTTCGGCTCAAAATTGCGTGAGTTATGCCGCTTTTCAACTTTGACTGGTTATTACTAGCGGCTTGCTCAATGAAAAAATTTTCAATTAGGTTTTCAGAACCCTAGGAGTCCGCTTTCATCGGAGATATGTGGTATTTTGTGAATTCGAAAGGAAATTATTTCGAAAAATACCACTTTTTGACCCAAAATTGCGGCAAAGCGAATCCAGCAAAGGTTAGTGAAAATAATATAATAATAAAGTTCAATCTGAGCCGAATCCAAGTTTTTGTGGCTACGAATTATATATACATTGACTCAGCAATGATTTTTCAAACAATTTTTCTTATTTCAGCTGGTGTTTGGCTCTTTCTGATTTTGCCGCCTTGATTTGCCTGAACCAGTGTAAACTGTAAAAACCAGCTGACATATGGAAATGTTTAAAAATTCAGTGTTGGTGCAGTATAAATCGTAGCCACGAAAACTTTATATCGTAATAACTAGTCAAATTCGAAAAAGCGTAGAAAAAGGGCAATTTGCAACCAAAAACTTGAAACTTGATGTGTGGGCCTTTCGGAGAGAGGGAAATTTTCCTGAAAAATTGTGGTAGTAGCATGCAACAATCTTTGTGGACATGTAAAACCGGCACTCTTTGAAGGGTCGGCGACCACTCCATTTGGGGGAGTGACACCCCAAACAAACCTATGCTACTTTTATTTCAGTGTTGCAAAACACGAATTGGAAGTCTGTTTGGTACGAGTTTTTTCTGGCTCTGAGTTCAGGAAGATCACACACATACTATACCGCTTTCGACATCTAAAATGCTCAAAGTGGACCAAAAATTGATACACTCGTCCGTCACTCAGTACGCACAATTGTCTAAATTTATTGCAATTTGCTGCAAGAAAAAACGCTAAAATGGGACTAAAACCCAGGACGATGAAATTCAGAAGTCCGCTTGAACCATAGGTGTAATTGGGGGGGGGGTTAACCCCCCAGCCATTTTTTACAAACCCCTCAAAAGTTTTGGAGCCATCTCCCCTCCCAACTGGGGGGGGGGGGGGTCGAAGCCGAAGGCGGGGCGGGGGGGTGGGGGGGGGGCGGGGGGGGTCTAAATTACTTTTTAGATTTATCCGTTGTCCTCAATCCATCGTCCATGTGATTAGCACTAATAATTGTCTCTAAATTTGTTGAGTTTCTCGAAACTTGTTGAAAGTCTCGAAAGTTGACAAAGTCTCGAAAGTTTTGGATGTCTCGAAAGTTTGCAATGTCTCGAAATACTTGTAATGTTTCTTGAAAGTTGGGAGTATTTCTAGAAAGTTTGATATGTTTCTAGAAAGTTTGAAATGTTTCTAGAAAGTTAAGAAATTTTCTAGAAAGTGAAATTTGTCCACATATTTCGAGACAATTTTCAAATATTTCTAGAAAGTTTTGAGATATTTCGAGACAATTTGATTTTCATTTTTACAACTTTCGAGACATTTGGAGACAACTTTTCGAGCACGTT
>JASAND010021644.1:0-35990 GCA_030248195.1 Trissonchulus latispiculum
GGGGGGGGGGTGTTCGACAAAAGGGGCTGGCTTTTTCCTACAGGAGGGCAGGATAAATTTTTTGGGTTAAATTTTCAAAGAATTTTCGGCCCCGCCGGATTTTGTCATTTTTTAGCATTTTTAGGTTAAGAATAGTTAAATTTTTAGCTCCGCTGTAAAAATATCTATTTTCTAAGAAATTAAAATTCTCCCCAGAAATTCGTGGCCCCCTACTTCCCACCCCCAGAAATTTTTGCTTAGGAAAAAACCAGAAGGGGGTGTCGGAACTCGGAACCCTCCCCCCACCACCCCCCTCCCCTCGGTGCGCCCATGATTGTTTTGTTAAACCTATGCCAACTGTATTAACCTATAGTTGAACACTCTTTTGCACTTTACTGATTTTATT
Organism: Trissonchulus latispiculum; assembly: GCA_030248195.1. Classification (NCBI taxonomy): domain Eukaryota; kingdom Metazoa; phylum Nematoda; class Enoplea; order Enoplida; family Ironidae; genus Trissonchulus; species Trissonchulus latispiculum. The sequence continues at coordinate 386 of JASAND010021644.1, forward strand.
TCGGAGCTAAATCCATGTTTCAGCAACAAAAATTTATGGATGGACGCATTCATGATGTTCAGTTGCAAAAGCTTCAGGAAAAGGAACGATTTTTGCAGACTTTGGCTGAACGTAAGTTGGTATCGTCTGTTGTAAAGCGTCTACGTAGTGTAAAGCTTAACGTTTATCGCTTAGAATTCGGGATATTAGAAGGGGACAAACAATGAGGGTGGGTGGCAGCCAAAGCTGCGGCAAATGTGAAATGTAGTGCCTTTCGAAATCAGTAACAGCGTACGGAACTGACCGGAATAAAAGTGCGAATCATTTTTCACCCCCTCTCCCCAAACGAGGGGGGATTCCGCGATCCTGATTAGCTGTTGGCTAGGACCTGTGTCCGAAGCAGGAGGTATTCTCTAGATTCTGTCTGTCTGTCTGTTCTCGGCCACTCTGCCCGGAGGCAATATGGGAGTCAGTCTCGGCAGGGAGTCTCACCTTAACCATTTACCTTACATACTGTTTTCCTAAAGCTGGAGGGAGTGTGTGTCCTCCAACCCAAGAAGAGCGCTCATTTTTATATTCTGATCGTAACAGTGTTGTTGTTACGCAGAGTTAACTGAAGATATGTGACTTTCTGTTAAGTGTAATAAAATTATTTTAGTCATGCCTTCAATGTCAGAGCAGTACATTACTGTGAACGCTTTCGTCAACATCAAAATAGACTTTGAGGAGGACACTCTAGTTTTGTATTAAAACATTTTTTAACATAAAGTTATTCAGTTTCCGGGCTGCCGTCTCAAGTGCTAGTATATTGGGTTTTTCATCCATGTGCTCGTTTTTGAGGACGGATACCCTTTCTTTTCTTAGTCGTTGTTAAAGTGTGATTTTATTTGTTGCAGTGGAAGCTTCATCTTCCAATCTTGTTGATGAAATGATGTTGTTTAATGAAAAGGCTCGACAAACTGAACATCTCATCGAGCAGGAAGAACAACGAAAGTATATGAAGTTTCTGTTAGTAAATATTCATAGATTTGTCGTTGCAGAACTTTCGGTAGAAATGCATTCACTATTATATACTTAGCCAGCAGGCTGGATTTGTAATTATTTTGTTCGAGAGAGAACTGAATTTGAAACTAAGTTTCTGTCTTTCCACGACACTGTAGAATTTAGAATTAGTCGGATACAGTATGGAACAGCATGATACTATAACACTATTGTGTACTAATCAGTCATGGTAGTTTCTTCCGGTGTGCGAAGTCGGGACAGCTCCCTCAGGACGATTCGAACAAAACACGCTTTCATTCAAATGCTTGCTCAGTGATAGCTAATACCGTAGGTTAACAGTTATCCATGGTAAATAGTTTAAGGTTATTTTGCATTTGTACAGATTAGTGTATTTGGTTCAAAGTGTCACTCTCTACGAAACTTCCAGCTATCTTCAAAATAGTTTTCTAAATAAAGATTCCATGCTTTTACAACTTACAACGTATTTTAACTAAAGTATATCGGTAAAAATTACAGACAATGTCTTGTAGCAGTCCCAACGTGTATATAAGTCTTAGTTTTACCAAGTCGTTTGTGCTAATTTTCAACAAAAGTAATTTCTGTACGCTTTAGTGAAACTTTTAGAGTGACGAAGTATCGCGCCGTATAATCTCCGAGAAGCCTTGTCATGATTGGCATATGGTAGTAGAGAGTTTTATACTGTCTTGTTCTACTCTGTATTGTTTGTGATTATAGTTAGTCCTTATCTTTCAGACGTGCGGATGAAGAATGGCTCAGAGTTAGACGAGAAGAATATGATGCTCTTAAACGCCGTGAAATCAGCAGTCAGTACACGGATTACAGATCTTATATTCTTTCATCAATTTGATGGATGTTTTTAACTAAGACGAACTTATTTTCTAAGTACCTGTGTGTTGAGAATGTACAGACAAAATTTAGTTGTACAGTTTCTATTAACTTTCCAAATTTTGTGTAAACGAATCAACCTTACTTCTTTACTTAGATTGTAATCAGATGATTATGAAGGCGCTTTTATTGATAAATTATTTAACTACTTTTATGGGGTTTCTTTATTGTTTTCGGCTTTCTTGGTGAATTTTGTAGTCGTGGATGTTGCTATGCTTAGACTTGTTTCATCTCAAATATTTTGAAACTTGCCTGGTTTTCTTTTAGGATCCATGGAGGAAACTCTTAGCACGTTTTATGGCCTTGAAGATCTGCGAAAGATGGCCGAAAATACCAGGCTGAAATGCGCCGAAGATGCACTTAAATTGTATGTTTTAGATTGTGATTTTTCCTTCTGTGTGAGTCCAGGTTTGGTTGCTAACATCAAGAGTACATAATACATAAGAATGTGACAAACGTCTGTTTTAGATTGTGATTTTCCTTCCGTGTGAGTCCAGTTTTTGTTACTAACACCACTAGTACATAATACATGAGTGAAATACATGACAAACGTCACACTATTATAGCAAGAGTCCATAATTTATTTCTTTATATTATAGAAGAAAAGTAAGCCACTAGAGGGCTTCTCTTCTTGGCATTGCGTAATGGTGCTCCGACCACAATACGCGAATGTTCCCCCGTTTGGTGGGGTGGTGGGTGGTGGGGGGGGGGTCGCAAGCATGCCCGCTCCCCGTTTGGTGGGGGGGGGGGGGTAGGCAAAGGGGTCCCCTTTTGGTGGGGGGGGTAGGCAGAATGGGGTCCCCGTTTGGGGGGGGGTCGCCAAGTCAGGCTAAGATTGGATGAGTCTGATTGGCTGTTATCGACCCTCCCATCGGGGACCTAATTTGTCTACCCCCCACCAACCGGGGACCTTTCATTGCTACCCCCCACCAAACGGGGACCTCTCTTTCCCCCCCCCCACCACACGGGGACCTCTCTTCCCCCCCCCCCACCAAACGGGGACCCATTTGCGAATAGAACAAAAACTACCGTAATCCTCTGCTCTACCCCCCCCCCACCCCACCATACGGGGAGGGGGTCTCTGCAATCTGATTGGCTGTTGGGTACCCCCCCACCAAACCGGGACCTCTTTTCTTCTACCCCCCCCCACCAAACGGAGGGGGGTAAGCATTGTTGTAGAGAGCTACCCCCCACCAAACGGTTTTATTTAAACCTTGTTCCTTGTTCGAAACCTTAAGCCTGATAAACCTTGTTTTATTCGGTCGCAGATTTATTGGTTATTTGTCTTAATTAATTATAACTTTAATTAGCTTAATCGCTTGGCTCCTGGCGTTCAACTGGGACGAAAACAACGGAGGCGGCCAACTTGTCACTGCTACCCCGAGAAAGTGAAGTCTGCATTGCTCAGGTCCCACCGTGCGCAATCCAGCCATGCATGGAGCGGCTGGACTGCAGAACTGAACTTTTTGCGAAGGTTAGCAACGTGGATTTACCAGAAGTCAAGAAAGCAGCGGCTTTGGAAGTTGTGGCCGCCTTGGCCCCCCATGATCTACAAGTCTGGACTGATGGTTCGGCGATGGAAGGCATCCGTCGAGGAGGAAGCGGCATCTTAATCAGAGGAAGTGGACTGCCTGCTCCCATTGAAGTCAGTAGGCCAGCTGGAGACGTCTGCTCTAGCTTTCGTGCGGAGCTGACGGCCATCCAATATGCACTCAACAGAGTGCTTTCGGAGGAAATCAACTGGCACCACAACAAGCTGGTGCTGTTTACTGACTCCAAGAGTGCTGTCCAGAAGCTTGCTATGGGCCCCGCCAATCGGGGCAGCTGTCTATTAGCTGAAATCTGGCGGAAAATCGAAGAGCTCACAACCCAGCTCAAAATCGACATCATAATCCAGTGGATCCCATCTCACTGTGGGATCCAGGGCAACGAAGACGCGGACCGCCTAGCGAAGAAGGGCGGCGATATGAATCAAACTGCCATCCCTATAGACCCACAGACTGCAGCTGCTACAATCAAAAGAACAGTAAGAGGGAACTGGATCAAGGGCCGTAAGCGCGACCTTCACTACCTAACCACTGATGGAAACTGGCCCTCTCTGCCGGATCAGGAAGGCTTGCAGCGACGTGAGGGCGTAATAATTTCCCAGCTACGCACTGGCCAGTCTCCTATCACCAGGGAATATCTCCACAGGATTGGCAAAGAAGACAGCCCGGACTGTAGATTGTGCAACGAAGAGGAGGAAACTGTTGGCCATCTCTTGTCGCGGTGCCCAGCCACAGCCACGACGAGAGAAATAGTGTTCGGGGCCTCTAATCTACTGGATTCGGAGGCATTGCAACACCCTAAGAAAGTCCTGGATTATCTGCATCGGATCGGCCGCATCTAATGCTGCCGAAGCTATGGCCCTGCCGTGCTGCTGGAAGAAAAGAAGAATTAGCTTAATGTAATTAAAAGCAATTCGCCAACTTTGTATCATTTTTCTGCTTTTTTCGATGACATAAAAGTTGTTGCATAATACAGAAATTGGAAGGAATGTAATCTACTACAATTCGCTACAAACTTGTCGAATTAGTTTTTTAATCTTTAAGCGTTAAGCTATAATTAAGGTTATAATTAATTAATAAAAATAACTAATAAATTATTACCGTTAGCCTTAGGCTAATGAGCCAAGTAGCGAGCAGCCATACGCTTACAGGGAAGCGTGTACACCTCCCAAAAATCTTTAATCTCGTTTATATCTCGGCATTTTGAAAATAGAAAAATAGATCGAAGAGCAAAGTTCTACAATTTGACTTACTCTGCAGAAATCAAATTTTTACTTAAAGTCTCAGGGATTGTTTCTAATGTTTTCTGAAACACCGAAATAGTGTCTTATAGTGATTACTTTCGCTTAAGTTATCATCACCCAAAATACGGGAATCAATGCCAGCCCCTTAACCAAATCTCATACCTCTGATTCGGAATTGTGAGATCAGAAATGTTGTTGCGTTATTGAAATCCATAAACGATTTTGTATTGTGAACGACATCAATTTTGTATGAGTCCCTCAGCTTCAGGTACTCGGGCCTCATTTGTTGCTTTCTTTTCAAATAGGTGTAGCTTTCTAGGGAAAAGGACAACGGGTACGGAGTATCGCAAACACTCATTGCCAAAGATATTGCCCTGAAAGCCTTGGTCTCCCGGTTGGTCAAGGAGGAGCAGTTCCAAAAGGAGGCTGTTGAGGCACTGATGCTGCAAAATGATGCCAAAATAAATCGTATCAATTCACAAGTTCGTGGTTTTGTTTATTTCATTAATAGAGACAATGTGCTATTGGCGTGAAGATATGAAGAGAAATTTTGTGTACTCTAAGATGAAAATTTAATGGCTGGGGTCGCTTTGGTCCAAAAACGATAGTCACGGATTCCGCTCATTTTCACAATCTCAAAAGCAAGACAAAATAATGGAGTTCGAAATCGAGCTGTGCCAGAGTTCTTCCTGTTCCTTGACCAGCTTGGGGGGGGGCCAATGTGGTTAGGACGGATCAGATCCGTCCCACATCCCGGAAGAAAGCTAGGACTCGGGGTTGACCCTTGGATAGGATGTCCAGGCGCGGCCTTGTCCCCAGGTGCCGCCGTCGGGCAGAAGTATTGTTTGGACAGTGCAGGAGGAGGTGGGCTAGGTGCCAGAGTTAATGGGTTCATACCCGCAAAACTTGAAAATTTCGGTGATGAGCCCTACTAGGCCACATGGGGTCCGACCGCAAGAAACATAGGCATGACCAATAAGCCAATACGCCGTTAATCCACGGATTCCTCAGGATACGATGATATCAGAATCAAAACACTTAGACACTCTTAGGTCGAGGTCGAGGTCGGGTTGGCAAAGGTCGGGACGCCAAAGGTCGAGTTGGCCGAGTGGTCTAAGGCGCTGGTCAGAAGTTCCGATCTTACGGTCGGTGGTTCGATCCCCAGAACCCACAAAGCTTTCTCGACTCTAGCCAACCCAGCTATCCATCCTTAACTGGTCGGTAAATGGGTACCACTACGGTGGGAAGGTAACAGGAGTCTGTGCAGAAGGGCCGGCCCCCCTTCCACGGATGCAGTCATCATTTGAGGTGACACTCCTGGCTCTACGGCTGAGAATCCGGGGATGAGCACCGGCACCCCATGTCCTGTGGCAGGACGGAGATATCTCCTGGGGTAAACCTTTACCTTTTACCTTTTTACTCTTGAGATGAGGCAATCCATTTTTGCTAGTACCTGTTTCGATGCTCCGTTGTGCGCCTCGACGATAAGACGATTCGATACACGCTGCTGTCTTTTCGGGGAAAAGGGTGGTTCCAATCTATTTATTTATGTAGTAGGAACATTTCGGGCATTTCCAGTATTATTCCAGTTATTTCGTTTTTAGATTGATCTGATTCAGAAAGAGCTGATGCAACTCTCGCAGCTGGAACTGCAGAAGCGGAAGATAAAGCTAACAGAAGAACAGGTAAGTCATGCTAGTTTGTGAGGCTAGAAAATGGCATCACATAAATTAGAGATTTCTAAACTGTGTACGTCCGTATGGGATAACTTTTTGCTTACTTTGTTGGTTCTAAACCGCAACTTCATCCATGGATGTTATGCGATGCGATTTCCCAAACTAGGGTAGTCCGAAAAGGGGAACCATTTGTTGGCCACAGGCCGTAAGCATCTCCACCGCGGCAAGGCAACTTCTATTGGAGACGAAACCCGAACTTAACATTGTGCACTCTTTGGCTGTGTATTTATGCAATTTGAGGAATTTCTTGACCGCCAACGTGAAGATCTGACAAATCTACTGATGCAGCTTCTACTGGAAAAGGATGCCAGATCGGATGAACTGAAAAATAGATTGGTTTGTAAAACTTAATTTCTGCGGAATATTTTAATTCTAAGTGGGCGGGGCTTTATCGTGAATTACAGTATTGGGGAAAGTATATCAAAATTCTAATGTCGTGTTTTGCAGATACTGGTATATAAATTAGTTTTATGCAGTTGATGACTGCAATACAGTTTTGCTCATTCTAGTTGTTTCTTAATTGTTTCAGCTGGAAATGGAACAGGCTAATGAGACGGAACATATGGATTATTGGTTGGTTCAGTTTCAACGTCTCCTGCAATCAAAACCTCACAGTCTTGTCTCTGCTGTAAGTTGTGTAACCCGTATCGTACCCTGTTCTCTGAATTTATGAATATACAATTGTAATTTAGAAGTAACATTATAATACATTAGTTAAGTTATTTCACGCATTGAAAATCTGTGAATCTGAGATTTTTGTATCGTTTAAGGAGGATCAGCTTGAAACTGAAATTGTGAAGATGCTACGTCAGGTGGGAGCTGAAATCTGCCTTCCTGTATTTGCTCGACATAAGATTACGCTGGCCACCTTTCCTAGACTCACTGAAGATGATCTCCAAAGGGTGCTTGCTCGTTTATTATTTAATTAATTAATTAATTTAATAGTTTATGCAGCACTCAATATTAATTACTTAATTAATAGTGAGTTCGATTTTGTACGCTTCATTCATGAACAGTAGCGGCTCGTTTGCACCCTGTGGGCGAGGACTGACTGGAATTATAGATTTATGTCCCATATGCGGAAAATAATAAATTAGCTGTAGCGTCAGATAAGCACTGCGGTTGTCCACAGTTCTTTTGCCAAAGCTGTAATGGGCAAAAATGATAAAAGTGAGATAATTTTGTTTGTTGAATGAAATGTAAGTTGCCTGATCGAGTTTACTCGTGTGATGTCAATTCTGTTTTCTATCCTGCTATGTTGCAAAGTTGTCGTGTATTGCGGTTAACTGACTGCCCAGAATAATTGGAGAAGAAGCTAGTGGACTCTGTTTTATGAACTGCGCTTGTGGCAGCTGAAATAAACTCTAACTTATTCAGTTCAAACTTTCTAATTGTTTCGGCCGATATCTTAGTAGTATAGCACCTGCCTTGTCTGAGCGTTAAAAACTGTTCCTTAGCTCTCCACTCTTGTTGTTCCCTTTGTTTCAGATGGGAATTTATCAGGTTGGATTGCGGAAGGCTTTATTAGCTAAGATTGAAGAATATCAAACGACAGAGCAGAAACTGTCTAAAACTGTCGAAACGGATATTGAGCGGGACAGGAGTCAATCACCTGAACCCAGTGCCCCCTCAACCTCTCTTGGAACGGTGAAGACTCATGTGGAAGTCGAATGTGTGATCTGTCTATCGAATAAGGTGAGCTGATCTAAGTAATGCGAGTGAGTAATGCGAATAGTCTAGTGAGCGGATTCCCGAAAACCGATAACATTACAGTGGATAACCGAAATGTGCGTAGTCCACTCACTTGCTCCAGGAATCAGATAACTTCGTGGCAGAGGATAATCTCGTTAGAAGCTGATGCCTTTGCACTATCTGACCATTCCGTCGTCTTATATAAGTGCATAATAGTTATACCTAAGAGTAGATGATTGGCCTTTTCTTGCCACGGCTGTTAAATTTTGGGTCGCGACGTTTCGCCCATCTTTACCTATGGGCGTCTTCAGGCTGGTAGCCCTTAAGAGGGCTGTTGGGATAAGAGGTGGTCCAGGATTTGATCCGTGACCGTACGCGCCACTCCTGTGTAACATTACCACTATACTACCCAGGGCTACCAGCCTGAAGACGCCCATAGGTAAAGATGGGCGAAACGTCGCGACCCAAAATTTAACAGCCGTGGCAAGAAAAGGCCAATCATCTACTCTTAGTCATGAAACGCCACGAAGAACATATAGATCAGAATAGTTATACCCTCAGTTCCCATATTAGGAAACCTACCCTCAATCCGCGGTTGGATTTCCCTCCCACTGAAGGGACACCTTATCATTGTGCATATGAATTCTCCATGCTCCGAAGGAACATTTTCTGCTTGTACGTATATCCCGGTTTTATTTTAGAGCGTCATCGTTTTTATTCCCTGCGGGCATGTGTGCAGCTGCGCTTTATGTTCCGCTGATCTAATGTCTTGCCCTCTCTGTAGAGCTTCGATAGTCCAGAAAGTGGATTTAATTGGAATTCAGCCTTCAGCTCCAATTGAAGAAACTTGAATCAATTTTTGAACTTGAACTTGAACTTTTGCTTTGATGCGTTGTGCATAGGGTGCTTTCGTAATTTATTAATATGAATTTTTTGTACAGCATTGGATTCTCACCCGTTTGGAGCAGTAAATTTGGTAATTGTTTATCTCTGTTAGGGGCCTTTTCAAGAAAGGGTAGAGTAGAGTAGAGCAGAGTAGAGTAGAGTAGAGTTAAAATTAACTCTTTTCATGAAAGGCTGGAGTTAATTTTAACTCTGCGTGTTTTAACTCTCTCTAACCCTGCAGGGTTAAAAACGGCAGGGTTAAAAAGAGTTAAAAATGCCAGGGTTAAAATTAACTCCATGCATTCATGAAAAGAGTTAATTTTAACTCTACTCTACTCTGCCCTACCTTTCTTGAAGACATTGTTTTTGGAATCACCAACTTAGAACAATTATTACTCATTCATTACTTTGAGTTAGATGTCAAAATGTACGACTTTCTTTTTAATGAATGAGAAAAAACAATTTGTCTTTCTAGAACTTGAAAATGAGTTATGAAAAATGTGGTAAAAATGCGGAAAAATGAAAAACACATTTTCAGGTTTTTGCAGACTAAAGCAAATCTTTTCGAAGCACATTAATTATCACAAAACTGTTGTTCATTGCAGAGAAATTAGCTAAAATGTATTCGCAACCTTAATTTTTACTTCCTTTCTCAAGCATTTGATAAGCGATTATGCAACAGTTGGAAAAGAGCTGTCGCACCAACTGAAAAAGGTGCCATGAAGTACTTATAAGGGGAGGGGAGTATAAGTACAATATAACTATAAATATAAACGGACATCAGATTTATGTTCCGCAACTTCGAAATTTGTAATTTTCATGTAATTTTGCAGAAAACTGATAATTTTTTCTCTCGAACGTAAATTAAAAAACTTTCGGGAATAAATAAGAAATGTTGATTCCGAAAAATTGTGAATGTTTATTCCGGTCGTTTTATTGAAGGGCAACCATTTGCAAGTTAAAGTTAAAGTGCAGTTTTTGTATCAATCAAATAAAGCAATTTTTGCCTAAAACCCAGCGTAAGAATTTTCAGCAAAATTGGAAGTACAAAACATTTTCGGTTTTCTTATGGTCCTTTCGTGGAAAACTTGAAAAATTAAATATTTAGTATGCTAAAATTTGGTTATCGATCGACTAGAAATATGTTCGAAAGCATTCATGCAAAAGTTTTATCACATTATCTTTCAGTTTAATTTCATTTTAAACCCTGATTCCGTTTTTTAGAACTTCTGCTTTTTAGACTGACTCGTCAATTACAAGAATATTTCAGCATGATTCAAAACAACCAATCAAAATGAAGCAAGTATGTGCAGCCAATGAGAATAATTCTGCAAGTTTCTGATTGGTTGACTGACATCATTGCATTTCTAGAGTTTATTTGCTGGCAAAATTGCTTCAAAACGCTGTTTTCATACAACGAAGATGTTTAAATTTACGGTGCATTAATTTATACTACCACATGAACCGCAACAAACTTTTTATTGAAGCTGCAGTAGTGAAATTAATTGGAAAGAATAAAAATTGCAGCCAATGTTGATATTGAAAATAGCTAATAAAATATTGTTTAATTGAATAATAAAACATCTGAAGCAAGAGAAATGACTTAACTTGCGAATTTTCATTGGTACTGATTAATTGAACAACCATCTAGATTTTAACTCTGCTTAACCCGCGTGTTTTGACGGGGGTTAAATTTCAATGGAAAACGCTTTGAGAGAGTTAAACAGAGTTAAATTTAACCCTTTCATGAAAAGGGTAGAGTTAAATTTAACTCTGCAAATATTTAACCCTTGCAGCGATTCTTGAAAAGGGTAGAGTTAGAGCGAGTTAATTTTAACTCTTTTCAAGAAACAACGCAGAGTTAAAAACTTTAACTTTCTATAACTCGCAGGGTTAAAATTAACTCGTTTAACCCTTTCTTGAAAAGGATCGAGTTAATTTTAACTCTACTCTACCCTTTCTTGAAAAGGCCCTTAGGATATCTCGTAATTGGGGCTTGGGGATATGAAGACTGCAATAGTTAGACTTGTCATCCGGTTCGGTTTCGGGCTTGGTCCCCGGGCCGAAGGCCGCGTATTTGAAAACTGCACAACTGGGACACGCACGAAAACAGCACTGCTAGGACACGAATGTCTAGGGGCCTTTTCAAGAAAGTGTAGAGTAGAGTTAAAACTAACTCGATCCTTTTCAAGAGAGAGTTAATTTTAACTCTGCAAGTTAGAGAGTTTTAAAAATTTTAACTTCGTATGGATTCATGAAAAGAGTTAAAATTAACTCTCTTTAACTCTACCCTTTTCAAGAATCGCGTGCAGAGTTAAATTTAACTCTACCCTTTTCGCGAAAGGGTTAAATTTAACTCTGTTGTTTAACTGTTTCTGAGCATTTTCTATTGAAATTTAACCCCAGGGCAAAACACGCAGGTTAAGCAGAGATAAAATTAGCTCTTCATGAAACCATTGGGTTAATTTTAACTGCCATTTTAACTCCTTCTAACTTTGCAGCTTTTAACCCTGTAAAGTTAAGGTAGTTAAAACAAGCAGAGTTAAAATTAACCATGTGCTTTCATGAAAAGAGTTGATTTTAACTCTACTCTACTCTACTCTACTTTACCCTACCCACTCTACTCTACTCTACTTTACCCTACCCTTTCTTGAAAAGGCCCTAGGAAACTGCACGGGTGTGACGCGCACTATGCATTTACTATGAAAACAAGCAGCGGTTGGTTAGGGTCGTGAATTGTAGATGGCTAGGTTGGGTAGGGCTTTCACTACAACTGGTTGACGTGCAGGATGCAGGATCGCTGCTTAGATTCAGATCTGACCGCAGTCAGGTGTACTCAGTGGACAAATCCGAATGGCCAACCAAAGGTCGGGTTCAACAAGGTGAGTCCGTTTCTTCGCTGAAGGGCAGTTGAGAGACGATTCTCTAGCACGAATCGTAGGGGTAGATTCTCTTACACGAATCCGTAGAGGTGGCAGATAGATCCTCTAACACGGATCTGGATTGGGTTTATGATCGATAGAAGACGCAGGCTGTTCACAATCACGGTTTATTGGACAATAATCAGGATACAGTTTACAACAACCAATAGTGAATGATGATTGCTTTACAGAGATAGTTCGCACACAGTTATAGCCAGACATGTGCAGGAGGGGAAGTTCTGGGGGAGGGGGTGAAGGGCGGCCGAAGGCCGCCGAAAAACCGGATTTTTCCGGTTTTTTACCGGAAAAATCCGGATTCTGGAGGGGTGAGGGCCCCTCTGGGGGGGGGGTGAGCTCAGGTCTGGGGGGGGTGAAAAACCCCCCCCCAAACCCTCCCCCCCCAAGCACACGTATGGTTATAGCACAGTACAGCACAATGTGATTAGATGCTGTACCAGAATTGCCCTTGTCTTAACCTGTTTAGTTTTGGTATAGCATAAAAGGGGAATAGAGAGTAGGTCAATTACACTTGTCTCCAGAGACCTTTCACTCTCGCTAACTCTTAAATTATACACTCCCTCAAAATTGGTGGGGGGAAAGCTGGGGTAGCCTATTGTGTGTTTACAGTTACTCGTAAATCAGTCTAGTCGGTCTCTGTCCCGCTAACAATGCAGGGGAACAAAGCACAGGGAACTACAGAAACAGCGAATAATTGAACAGTTTGTAGTGCTACTGGGAGTCGAGTTTTCGGATACGTTGTGCAGTCTCCAAATAGCGACTCACACGCAACCTTTCCTGTCTTTTGGAAGAGAGAGTTCCGTCCCTGAAAGGAAGGTTACAGTTACGGGCTGAGAGAGAGTCGGTATGCCAAAAATGTAACTGGGGCAAAGAGAGTTCCGGGCCCTAGATATATATTTGAACAAATTAAGCAATAAGTCTTTAGTTGTCTTCAGTGATGTCTTCTGAAGTCGAGCATTAGTACAATGAGCAAAGAGATTTCAATAGCATAAATGATTCGGCATACATTTTTCAACTGATTTGAAACACTGTTAAAAGTCAATCAAAAAATGAGTTCCGACAGGTTTCCGGTTTGAGGTCTAGATCACCACTTTGATTTGAGGTACTGCTCGCTTCTAACCGCTGCTACCGCTGGGTTATATGTCCGCCAAACTATGAGAACCAATACCTACTGGTATGAGACTGATACAGGATTACAGAATTGGCTCTGGTCCACTTGACAATCATAGGATCAAACCAACTGGTAACTGAACAGAACGGGTGGCACCAGGCACAACTACAGGTAACAGGATCAACTCTGGTTCCGGACAGATACTGAGCTCAGCAACAGACTGTGGACTGATCCAAGCAAGGCGCGGTGGCGGCAGTACCTGAATCAAATGGGTTAAAACCCATTAGATACAAGAATGTTTGGGGAGTCGAACCCCGGCAGTTATTATCCAAACTAGATGGCTCTTGAAATATAAGGCCTTTTCTATTTCTGTAAATGCACCCAAATTCCCCCCTTTTCTTCCACTTTTGTTGACTATTATTAAACTCTGGAAAATCTACTCTCCTGTTTACGTTTCATTTGAATTAGGCTGACCAGTCCACTGAGTAGAATGAATAGGCCACCTTTTTGGGACACACCAATTTTCCGTTCAGAAATTCTATGCGCACACAATTTGTGAGAATGCAGTGCACATATATGGAAAAGAAAAGACTCGGAAAAAAAGGGGGGACAGTTAATGTTGATATATATTAACTAGAGACCAAATTAGTAAATAATTAAATAAAACTAATTATTACAGTTTGTTCAAGTTTCGTGATGTCTAAATCTTACACTTACGTATTCGTCATTTTTTCCAGTTGTTTGCATCATGTTCACCCTTTTCCTCTCCCAAACTCTGCAACTGTTGTTGACATTAAGTTTAAAGACGTGGACTTCATTGCTCAGTGCAATGACTATTTGATTCAGTATACTGTTTCTGATTGTTAGAATCGGTTGATGTCTGGGTTAGAACTAGAGACTGCATCTCTTGGGGGTTGAAAGGGTGGGAAATTCCCTTATTTTTGTGGGACTAAAAATCGCCTTCCTGCGGTGGTTGCTTGTGCTATAGAGCACCTCGGCCCACCGCAGGCTGTCTTGGTGGCAAACCACCACCTTGTCAGAGATGCATGCTCCGGTTTTAACCCATTTGATTCAGATTCTGTGGAGTTATTGGCCTGTGTGCCGTCTGTGTGCTGGATTTTTGCCGTCTGTTTGGAAACTGTCCTGTTTGAATTGGAATTTGTATTTGCTGTTATTAAACTGAACGGTGTCGGAATCAATAGGTTTGTTGGTCATCTGCAGCAACCTTCTGTTGTAGCTTGTAGCGCTACCACAAACGTGGTGCTGCGAGTAGGGTCGATCTGACGTTGTGACTTTCCGTTTTCTTCTTTGCTGTTTTGCTGCTCCTTTCCTGGCTACGCGCCTTTGTCCAGCCAGTCTGCCAGTCAATTCCCAGTCTCACCTGATCTCCTCCTGTGGACTTTGGACTTGAACTAATTGTAACGGTATTGTCGATTGTCATCTTTGTTTTACACTGTCCAGTCTATTGAGTAGTTTGCTGTTGTGAGTCAAGGGGTGCATTTAAATCTGAAAATCTGAAAATTTGTCTGGCCTGGTCAGCCTTAACTCTGTTTTTCTTTTGTGCTTGTTCTTGTGGTTTTGGGCATCTAGACTTTGCAACTTAACTAATTGAGGCTTGACTGCAGTCGTACTTCTCATATTGGTTTTGGGCTTACACTGTCGTTTAGAATTTAGGTCGTCAAACTACATCTTAATTACTTAGGTAACGAATTCCGTTAACTAGAACCTAGCTAATCTTGGCTTAAAACATGGCTCAGCCATAGAGTGTTTCATCGAGTACTCAAGCAGATCCGACAGCAAGTGTTGTCGGTACAGTAACGGGAATCGGCATGCCCCCGGGCGCATTTCACGGCAGGCCCGGTGAAAACTTTGAAAAGTGGCTGCGGTCATTTGAGCGATATGTCGCTGCAAATGCGATAACGTCTTCAACCAGAAAGGCAGACATTCTGCCTTCATACTTGAAAAATGCTGCTGAAATTGTGTACAATGGTTTGAGTCAGGCTGTGCGCGCTGACTATTCTCAGTTGTTGCAGGCTCTTCGAGCCCAGTTTTCTACTAGGTTTACTGCCGATTTGGCTGCTGATCTCCTGATGAACAGAAAGCAAGGTGAAGCCGAACCGGTAAGTGACTATGCTTTTGATGTACAGCGGCTTGTGGGAGAAGCTTTTCATGGCCTGGATGCTGCAGCTCAAGACACGCTGAAACGTAAGCATTTTGTTAGAGGTCTGTTACCTAGGCTATTTCAGTTTGTCACTTCTCCTCAAGAGCCTCCCACTTTTGATGAGGCTGTCTCCCGTGCTCGATCACAGGAAGCTAGAGATCACTTCCTGTATAACACAGCCCCTTGGCTTGATCGGAGCACAGGAAGCCGGGGGCAAGGCAGTTCCTATGGCTATGGTGGTAATCGCAGACGGTACCGAAACCGGTCTCGGGACCGAAATCCCAGGTATTCGGATTCCCACCACCGTTGCCACGATGACAGACTGTCTCGGCAGGGACACCACGTTCATGCTGCCGTGCCGTCACCGCAACCTGTTCCTGTGAACGCCGCTGCAACCGTCACGCAAGACGATCTCAGGAATTTGGAAAACAGGTTAGTTCAGTTACTCCAGTCCCAACAAGCGCAGCAGAGTACAACGCCTCGTGCTCAGGTTCAGACGCCCTCGGGACGAACCGACGGCGGTCCCCGCTGCTACGAATGTGGTGAATTGGGCCATATCCGTAGCAACTGTCCTCGCCGCAATCGTCGTGGGCCAGATCCTCCACGTGGTCCCAGGTTTACCAACGCAGACAGACGACAAGGTCCAGGGCCTGCGCGTCAGCTGTGTCGTGGTACTCACGCCTACTCCGGTCCACGGCCGACGTCAGGCGCATTTGATCAGCAGTATCCATTTTATGCCTACGAGACGTCAGCGGCTTCTGGTGAAGTTGAATCTCCTTCCTCGTACTACCGTGAAGCTGAGCAGCCGACTGCTCCCGTTGCCTTCGCCGGTACGTCGCGTCGGGAGTATACCAACAGCGCGGAAGAAGTGGAGTCGTTGCGGGAACAGGTAAGACGCTTGCAGGATGACTTGCGGGCTGCAGTCGCTATCCAGTGCGATTTGGTCAACAGCGCTGCTCCTGCTCAGCTGGTCGATGCTGCCTGTCAAACCTATGATGGAAGCAAAGCTGTCAGTACATTGAGTTCGAAACCCGAACTGCAGAGGCGTGCGCCTCCAGGTTCACCCAGCTGGCGTATGTTTACGCTCGCCATTTTGTTGTTCGTCAGCCTCTGCGGATTGCCGACAGCTCTTGCAGCGGACACGTCTGGTCCAGCTCCAGATTTTCTTGCTGGTGAACTACGCCGAATCGGTACAGTGGTACACACTGGCGTTGGCATTGTCTTGGAGCCTGCGGGCTTGGTGCTGGTGCCAGACAGCGTCAGGTATTTTCCGGTCATTGTGCACACTAATATAGCAACCTGTTGGGAACGCGACGAAGGATGGATGGAGACTATCGGACCAATCAACGTTGTCATCTACATCCCGTGTACCAGAAGCTACGGTCGGCAATACAAAGCACCGCTGCTGCCTACTCAGGTCTGTTGGACTCCTCCTATTACACTGAACTGATCAAGACTATTTGTGAAAGGGAACAGCCAGGGAACAAGCTAGAGAGACGCGGCTTGTTGCATAAGAAACTTTGGGATGGGTAGCGTGTCATAACCGAGGCGATTTTTGATATCTGGCCAGGATCGTTCAGGCGGCCGGCCCAAAGTTGGTCCGGCCAAATGGCCATTTTGGAAAAATTTCTCCGCAGAAAATAGTCAAAAATAGGCCTAAATATGCTTTTTTGGGCCATATAGTGGGACGCACATAAGGGTTATCGGGGTCGCCGAACACGATGAGCATAGTCGCAGCGCTGTGCGGTGCTGCTATCGTGCTGTACTGCTATGCAGCAACCATAGCACGCTGTCTGTAGACTTACTGTAAACGGCTAAACATATTAAACTTGGTGATAATTGTGTCTGTAGTAAGGGGGAACTGTAGCTATGTTAGTTGGTGCACTCTCTAGCTTCCACCGTGCTTTATGTGCTGTCCTAAAACACAGCACCGTCGATAACAAGTTATTCATTTGTCACTGGCATTTGAAATTCGGCATACAGCTAGTTTAGGACATGACAAACTACTATAGATAGGTTTCGTATACCTATTACGATGTTACTATATGGTTGCGCTGTAGTAGAGTGCTGCAGAAGTACAGCACGGCCTATAACTAACTACAGATAATTTGCAATCGTCTGAAATTCTGCAGCCACGTGCAGAAGAGCATTGGAAATCATGCCGTATAAGTATCCTTTTTTGGCAGTAACGTCTGCGTCTAGTTGCGCTGCAGTAGAGTGCTGCTGAAGTACAGCACGGCCTATAACTAGCTACAGAAAAGTTGCAATCGTCTGAAATTCTGCAGGCACGTGCAGAATAGCATTGGAAATCATGCCGTATAAGTCTCCTTTTTTGGCAGTGACGTTTGCGTCTAGTTGCGCTGCAGTAGAATGCTGCTGAAGTACAGCACGGCCTATAACTAGCTACACAAAAGTTGCAATCGTCTGAAATTCTGCAGGCACGTGCAGAATAGCATTGGAAATCATGCCGTATAAGTCTCCTTTTTTGGCAGTGACGCTTGCGTCTAGTTGCGCTGCAGTAGAGAGGTGCTCAAGTATATACTAGCAACTCAAGTATATACTATACGTGCATACTAGCAACAGATAAATAGCAATCGCCTGAAAGTCTGCAGGCACGTGCATAATAACATTACAAATCATGCCGAATAAGTCTACTACTTTGGCAGTGACGCTTGCGTCTGGTTGCGCTGCAGTAGAGTGCTGCTGAAGTACAGCATGGCGTATAACAAACTACAGATAACTTTCTGCAACTTTCTAAAATATTCTTATTTGTAGTGGATGAGGGTTTTTCTGTCAAAATCTTTGTAATTTGTAATTTGTACTTTGTAATTTGTACTTTTCAAGCTTCTTTGTTCTATGGCTTGGTTGACTGTTACGTAATCATTGGGTGAATTTTTAAAGTTTCTTTCATAAAGCTTTAACATTCTTGCTTAAGTTTTACTGAGAATCTTAAATGAAATGAAATAGCCAGGACAAGAATACAAATGCTCCGATGGAGCATGAAAAATGCAATATGGGTGACACTAGGTTGTAAATGGACAGAGGACTAGGTTTTAAAACATTAATATGGGAGGGGCAGGTTGTAAATGCCAGGAGGACTAGGTTAAAAGCGCACTAATATGGACCAGCTTCGCTGAACAACCCATATTCGCGGGTACGCATGCTCCACTCCACATTTGACCTTTATTGTCTTAAGTTCTAAATTCGTCAGCTTTCCAGGCGAGCTTGCTGATTTTGAAATATTATGCTTTATATACTTCAGGCGTTTTATAGTGAGTTACCAGAGCGGAATTTGTGACACCAATTTTTACTGCATATATATATTGTATTAAGTGTTGGATTATGCATTAATTAAATTAATTAAATCAGGTTGTGTTGTAAGTTGTATTAATTATGTTATGTTAAGTATTACGAACACAACTATATGTATATAGTATATAATAGCTGCAAAGTCGTGCCGACAAACTGTTATTGAAGGATTGCCGCCAGCATTTTTGTCTGGACAATTTCCGCGAATATGGGTTGTTCAGCGAAGCTGGTCCATATTAGTGCGCTTTTAACATAGTCCTCCTGGCATTTACAACCTGCCCCTCCCATATTAATGTTTTAAAACCTAGTCCTCTGTCTGCTTAAAACCTAGTGTCACCCATATTGCATTTTTCATGCTCCATCGGAGCATTTTTATTCTTGTCATACATATACATTACTTTTTTGACCAACTGCAAATTTTCTAGAAAACGTCGGACGAAGTTCAAGATTTTTCTATGTATATATATTTAGATAAACACAATTCTTATTCACTTATAGCATTCCGGAGTATTCTTATAAACTAACCTATCGTCGAAAGAAATTGCTTTGAATGATTACAAGATTGAAAGAAAGTTTTTTCACCATGAAATCCATTACGCAGCAAAGTGCTAGTCTTATTTATTGGATGCAGAGAAATCCTATTGTGTTGATTTTAAACTCGGATCCAATTTTAGATGATTAACCAGTGAAAGGTTGAATATTTTGTTTTCCTTTCTTTTCATTGGATTCAATTTAATTTATGCCAGCCAAACTAGAGATGCACCGGGGCCGCCACTACTGGGGCCGGGGCCGGGGCCTGGAAATTGAAGGTCCAAATCGAAAATTTTCAAAAATTTTTTGGAAAATTTAAATTTTGCAGTAATTTTTTATATACAAACGTTACTATCCTTGTTTTCATTAATATCGGCGTGAAAGCAAACGATTTGTAGCACTTTTTGACTTTCGAAAATTCAAAATTTTGGTCAAAAAATGTCAAAAATTCCCAGAATTTTGCAAATTTTTGGCCCCTGTCGGTACCGGGGCCTGACCACCGGGGCCGGGGCCAATCCCCGGTGCATCCCTAAGCCAAACCATTTACAAAAATGTGAAAATTGGATGACTTGGTCAAATTTAAGACAATTTCATCACCGATGGAATAGTTTTACACAGAAAGAACTTTTGAGAAAACTATTATGCATGTTTATCTCAGTTAAGGTGTCCAATATGCTTTAATTCTGCAATAATTTTAATTGGGCAAAGTAGCCCCTTTCGGCGGGCAAAGTAGCCCCATGTTGAAAAATTGCGGGGTTACTCTGACCACCGGGGTTAAATATTTATTTTCAAACTTTATCAATCGAAAGATAGGTTCATAAGATAGCTCAGGCTTTAAGCTTTAATTTGGTATATAACTTACTATAGTTTGTTAAGGGGGGTGGGTTTTAGGTGAATTCCCCAAACAGCTAAAATTCGGCATTTTTTCGAAACTTTGTAACTGTAGTACTAAATTACTCCATGTGCATCCGTACTAAGTGCGTTGTACATGAAATTTGTAGTAGCAGAAAGAGAACGTCTTACCCTGTACAGTGCAAAAGAACTTATTCTAATACGAAACAAGGAGCGGCCAGTAGAATTTTCGCTAATTTCTTTTCCGAAGGCGGGCAAAGTTACCCCCGAAGGCAAAGTAGCCCCGGTTGACGGTATATATCTATGCATAGACACCAGATATTTGTATAAAGCTAAGTGTTAGAACATACGTATATTCGCGGGACAACGCGAAATATGAAGCAACAGACGCCAACAAGGTAAAAATTCAACCAAAATTACGAATATAGCCTAAAATCAAAACAAAACTGTATTTCTGCAAAACTTTATTTTTGACGTTTGACAAATAAAAATGACGTTCAGAAAATAAAAATGACGAAAATTTGATGAAGTCCCACCAGTGATACTACTGGTGTCTGCGGTTTTTGCGATTATCAGGTAGTGCGCGATAGCCTCGTCGCAACAAGCTATTTTTTAAACTATTTTTCTGAGAACTTTTCGAGAAAAAACAGTCGGAATTTGTTCAGCTCCCTCTGCGCGCTAGCTTAAAAACTTGAAATTAAAGATTTGCAGAGGGCAAATAGGGTTCGGGATGGGGCGTCCTCCCTATGGGTGTATGTTTATTTTTGGTCTATGATTTCTTTTGTAGCATTGTGTAGCTTTTAATCCTGTGTATTACACAGGTAAAACTGATTGTTCATGTATATATATATACGTCAATATCAATGCATGTTTTAGGCTATTATTTTGCACAGTAATCGTTTGTCGAGTTTGAAAGAACATGGTTCTTATGATGACTTTAAGAAATTGACTAGATTAAAGGTCCTGGACTTGCATGATAATCACATTTCTGAGCTACCAACGGATATTGGATATCTCTGTAGCTTGCAGGTCTTTACGTTATATATAAATATTTCTTTTTAGTCTTCGAACTAGAATATTTCCTACGTTCTTGTTTCCGCTTAGGGTTCGCTTTTGAGCACATTTTTCTGTTATCGCTATGGAAGAGTTATACGTATGTAGCAAAGCATTTTAAGTTTTTACATGAAAGTGGAAAAGTCTCGTAAGTGGTTAAATTGGTTTTATACGTAAACATAGCGTTATTTCATTCCTTAAATTATTTGTTATTTTAGGTTCTGAATTTGGCTGGAAATCGGATGAAGTCATTGCCACATTCCATTAGCTTTCTTGCCTCCCTGCAAACCTTAATTTTAAGAGGTTATCCAAATATATGGATTTTCATCAGTGCATGCACAGCATGCATATGTTCCTGCAAGTTATGAACTGGTAGTCTGCCTGCAGTAAATTTACCAAATTAAAGCCCTTGTACTTGGTGGTTCTAGCTTGTTGGATTTAGTGCTCTGAATTATCGGGGTTGCTAGCTTGCTCATGAACGTAAGTATACCACCTCGACCTCACCTCTCTTGTCGAACGCTGTCTCCGCCTTGACCTCTGTATTCTTGTGCAAGGTTAATAAAACTACGTATATTACATCTGCAAGTAGCCTGGGTAGAATTTTCAGCAAAACCTGTAACCTGAATTCAAGTGAAAGTGTCTAATAAATAACTAAAGGTTAATCTTAAAAATGAATAATTACGTGTTACCCTTGCCTGTGTATATTTCAGACAATCACCTAAAGGAACTATCCACAGCCGTCTGCGAGTTATCTAGTCTTAGAACTTTGGATATTTCTGAAAATCAGGTCACCCATCTTCCAAAGGAATTATGGCGATGCCGATGTTTGGAAGCTCTAATTGTGGACATCGACCGAATGCGATGGCCGGACAGTGGTAAGCACCTACAGAGATCCGTGCGTCTGAAGGGCAGATTGTATTGACAACCCTGTGCGGTATGTTCCCTCCCGTGATGAGTGCTCTTTTCAGTCTTTTGCCCCGCTTGCTACATAGTTAATTTCAAGTTCCTATTTGGAAGGGATACTGAAAAGTTCGGTTCCTCCTCACCGAAATCAGATATACCTAGCTTTTAGTTAGTCAAAGAGCGCCAGCGCGCGCACGCACGCACGTACACACACACGCACGCACGCACACACACACACACACACGCGCACACACACACACACACACACACACACACACACACACACATATTATGTTTGTAGTCGCTCCTTCTTTAACTATCATGTTTTCTTTGTTTTCTTTTAGCAGTCTGCGGTAGCGGTGTCTCTTCAGTTCTTAAATATCTCTGTGAGCAAGCGGGTGTTGATTATGTTTCTTCCTCTCAGGCAGTACTGGAACTGTTACCCACCCCTGGTGATCCAACCAAACGTCGTACCAAAAGCTTTAATCTTGTCGATCTTAATGCTCAACAGTCGGTTAGTTTCTACATAGTTCACTCCAAAATATACGCACTCAAACCAAACTATAATTATGCCTTACGTATATATACACAAGAATAAAAATGCTCCGGTGGAGCATGAAAAATGCAATATGGGTGACATTAGGTTGTAAATGGACAGAGGACTAGGTTTTAAAACGTTAATATGGGAGGGGCAGGTTGTAAATGCCAGGAGGACTAGGTTAAAAGCGCACTAATATGGACCAGCTTCGCTGAACAACCCATATTCGCGAAAACTGTCCAGAGTTTCTATCGGCTGCTGCTTGCTGTTGATATTAACAGTTCTTCAGAAAATTGTACGATATGTCAGCACGGTCTGCAAGTATATGTGGTCGTGCTCCTTTATTATATATACAACTTAATAATACACGTACATAATGTCAACTGCTTTTCGCATCAACTTAATACAAGATTCTGCGCTGACACTGCAGAAAAAACACCTTGAACACCTTTCTACCAGAACTGCATTGTTTATTTGGAATAAGCTTTAATATTTCAAAATCGTCCCGCTTGCTTTGAAAGCTGAAGAATGCAGATCTTACTCGTATGTCGTGCGGAGTGGAGCATGAGTGACCGCGAATATGGGTTGTTCAGCGAAGCTGGTCCATATTAGTGCGCTTTTAACCTAGTCCTCCTGGCATTTACAACCTGCCCCTCCCATATTAACGTTTTAAAACCTAGTCCTCTGTCCATTTACAACCTAATGTCACCCATATTGCATTTTTCATGCTCCACCGGAGCATTTTTATTCTTGTCCTTGTGGACAATATGGATAACAGTGTCAATAGATATAGAATTAGAGGAATAGTACTCTCTTTTGCAAACTTAGACATAGTATCATTCTCATTACTTATATATACCATGTGCATCAATCTCAATATGCCTCTTTTTTAACTTTCTATTTTTAAGATTCATTTCTTTGTAACTTTCATTTTTCAACATCCTGCCGCGCCCGTTTAAGAGCAGCAGATTTCTTTAATGTTTATCGACATCAGTTTCTAATGGTATCAGTTCTTTGATAGCTCTTCTGGAGGTCAGCCCATTAGGAAACTGGACCTTAGCATACCGTAGATACCCATCGGAGGATTGTAGCAGCTCAGTAACTTTTACCAATTTCCATGTATTTCGTGGACCGTTGGCCTTCAACAAGTAAACCTTGTTAACTGAAGGTTCCCAGTCCATTTCTCCTTTTCGTTTTCGGAAGTAGCAAGCATGTGCCGAACGTAGTTCTTTAAGGTAGTGGTTACTCCAAATTGACCAGAATTGATTCAACCTTTTCTTGATAACAGTGTGGTGTTTTAGCAAAGTTTGACTTGCAGCGGCAGATTCTGTGGACAATATGGATGACAGTGTCAATAGAAATAGGATTAGAGGAATAGTACTCTCTTTTGCAAACTTAGACATAGTATCATTCTCATTACTTATACATACCATGTGCATCAATCTCAATATGCCTTTTTTAACTTTCTATTTTTAAGATTCATTTCTTTGTAACTTTCATTTTTCAACATCCTGCCGCGCCCGTTTAAGAGCAGCAGATTTCTTTAATGTTTATCGACATCAGTTTCTAATGGTATCAGTTCTTTGATAGCTCTTCTGGAGGTCAGCCCATTAGGAAACTGGACCTTAGCATACCGTAGATACCCATCGGAGGATTGTAGCAGCTCAGTAACCTTTACCAATTTCCATGTATTTCGTGGACCGTTGGCCTTCAACAAGTAAACCTTGTTAACTGAAGGTTCCCAGTCCATTTCTCCTTTTCGTTTTCGGAAGTAGCAAGCATGTGCCGAACGTAGTTCTTTAAGGTAGTGGTTACTCCAAATTGACCAGAATTGATTCAACCTTTTCTTGATAACAGTGTGGTGTTTTAGCAAAGTTTGACTTGCAGCGGCAGATTCATAATTTGGATCCACGCCCTCGTTATCGCTTGGAGGTAAGTTTAGAAGTGTGGATGGCGCAATAAAATCGGCTGGGCTGAGAACATTGATGTCTTTCAGTCCGCCTGCCATGTCGAGCATAGGTCTGCAGTTGATTGTTGCCTCGATTTCGCAGATGAGGGTGTGCAAGGCATCTTCTGTTATCTTGGTTCTCCAGAGTGTTTTTCTTAGCGCCCTCTTTACAAGTCCAATCAATCGTTCATAGAAACCTCCATACCAAGGCGAGGCTTCAGGAATAAACTTCCAGGAAATCTGCCTAACGGCAAAGTAATTCTCCAGTTTTTCTGTTTCTGCGGCAGAAATGCTGATGTTCCATATAGCTTGAAGTATCTGAGAGGCAGCTTTAAAATATTTCGCGTTGTCAGATAGAAATGCGGCAGGTGAGCCTCTTCTTGATATAAATCGTTTAATAGCATTCATTGCTGCTTCAGCTGTGGAGTTGGGTACCATTTCCAGATGCACGGCTCTGGTGGTGAAACATGTGAACAGGCAAATCCATCTTTTTGATTCGGATTCTTTGTTTGCAGATTTCACATATAAAGGCCCGACATAGTCAAGACCCGTGTAGGTAAAGGCTGGAGCTGGAGTGAGACGTTCTTTAGGCAGGGGTGCCATCTTTGGTGGCTTTATCGGTCCTCCCTCCGATCGCTGACAAATAACGCATGATCTCAAAGTTTTCTTCACCTGGGATAAGCCTTGTGGAATCCAATACTTTTTCCGGATGCGGGCCAACGTGGATTTTGAACCGAAGTGATGTACGGTGTGATGTGCATCTAGTATAATCAGCTTGGTGAATCCGCTGCTTTTCGGCAGAAGGATGGGAAATTTTTCATCGTAAGTGATAGGCGCATTGGCCAGACGCCCTCCGCATCGCAACAGCCCATTTGAACAGAAGAGATCCAGTTGTCTGATGAACTGGTTACTTTTTCGCTGTCCTAGCAAATCTCTTTCGATGTGAAATTCTTGTTGAACATTTTGGATCCATTTTTTCTTAGCAAATGTGACTTCTTTGGTGGTTATGGCAGTTGAACTAGGAATTGGCTCATGCCTTAAGCGTGAAATAAAACGGAAGCAGTAGCATGTGACTCTTATTAGCTTGGATAAACTGGAGAATTGTTCCGGTTTAATGTCTAGCAGTGTGTCCGTCTGAGTAGGTTTCTTCTTTGTGTCATCGCACCTTTCCTGAATGCTTGGAAGAATGGGAACGGCTACCAGTGGATGAGGCAGGTTGTAGTATGCGACTGGCCATTCTTGCGATCTGGCAGAAAGCCACTGAGGTCCTTGAAACCACATCCCTTTTGTGTTTAGTACTTTACTCAGTTGACTGTTGCGGATGCCCCTAGTTGCCAGATCTGCGGGATTGTCGTTAGTGGAGACGTGACCAAATACAAGATCAGCAGTGCTTCTTATAGACTGTACCTTTCTGGCTATGTAGGCTTCCAAAGGTTTGGTAGTCGTTACCCATTGAAGTGCTATTTGAGAATCTGTAAATATGAATTTTGAGTTGATACCAATTTGGAGCAGCTTTTCTATAAAGCTAATGATATGGGCTCCTGCTTGCATCGCTAGCAATTCCAGTCGGGGAAGAGTGGTTGACGGCCGAATTGGAGCAACTCGAGCCTTTGTAAAGAGGAGACGGGTTACTGGAACAGGACCAGATTGCACAAGGTACACCGCTGCGGCATAGGCCAAAGGACTGGCGTCCGTGAAGCAGACAAGGCTGCAAGGATTTGAAGGGTCAACTTGAAAATGACGTTCTATTTCAGTTGTAGTCACTTCACAAATAGATTTGGATACATCATTCCAGATATCAGCTGTGGCGACTGGAACTTCTTCATCCCATGGAATCTTCATTCTCCACAGTTCTTGTAGAAGTAGTTTACCTTTAATAGTCACTGGATTGAAGTATCCCAAGGGATCAAAAAGTTTAGCCAAATGACAAAGAATGTTGCGCTTTGTTACAGTTCCAGTGAACGGTGGAATCGCTTTAGATCTTATTGTATCCTTTTGAGTGTCCCAAAGTATACCCAGAACCTTAACCTCTGTATCAGTAACTTTATCTTGTAGTGGTAATGATTTCATGAAGATTTGATCGTTAGAACTCCATTCTCTGAGGTTCATAGCAGCATCTGCGAACAGGGTCTTCGCTTGCTTGTAGTATTCAAGAGCTTCTTGGGTAGTGTCCACTCCCAGGATTACATTGTCCATGTAGATATTGTCTTCAACTTGTGTAGCCAACTTTCCTGGGTTCAGCTACAAATGGTGTCTGATCACAGCTCCGAGAAGAAATGGTGAGGCGACTACGCCAAACGGTATGCGGGTAAACCTGTATATCTGAATGTTTCCTTCAATGGTGGGATTTGTAGGATGTTTCAGCCACAGGAACCGCACACTATCTCGATCCTCCAATTGCAAGCCGACTTGTAGAAACGCTTTTTCAATGTCAGCTGTCATAGCAACTTTATGGAGTCGGAAACGAAGTAGAAGGCCTATCAAATTTTGTAGATAATTTTCTCCGACGTAGATTAAATCGTTGAGGCATGGCCCATTATCTGGCGTCTTCGCGCTGGCGTCGTAAACTATTCTCACCTTCGTAGTGCGACGATCAGTCTTTATGACAGGAAAATGGGGAATGAAATGTATCACCGATCCTGAAACTGTTTCCGACGTCACGGGTTCAATGATATTCTTCGTTAGTTGATCCGCGATGATAGCGTTGTAGGCTTCCAAGTTCTTCGTATCTGTAATATTCGGGGCTAGAGTGCGCAGTGTTGAGTATAGTCTTCTCTTTGCTGTTGCGTAGTTGTCTGCTATTTCAGGCTTGTCTGTTTTCCAAGGCCATCTGACGTGATAGCGACCATCAATCTTCTGCACCGTATCCGTGAAGTTTTGGTATACTTGGCTGTTGGTTTCGACTTCTGGTTCTTTTAGGCCAATCGCTTCTAGATCCCAAATATTTCTGAGATCAATGGCATCATCGTCTTCTTTGTTGTGTAAATAGAACATTTCTGTACTGACTTCTGCCCGGGTTGATGCCTTCTTTGTGGTTACATAGTTTCCTGATAGCATTTTACCGAAGGGAGTGAAATAGATAGCCATAGAAGATCCAATCGGTACCACTTTAGAGACTGCTTTTGGCCCCACAACTTCATGCCAGTAATCCATACCGATTATTAAATCTAGTGGAACTTTAGTAGGTTCTTTGGGTGGAATATTCAGGGGATTGAATGACTGTATATATAGCATTGTCTCTTTGTCAAAATCAACTGGATATAGTGGCAGGGACGGTGTCATATTCTTAATTGCATAAGCATAGATATCTAAAACATATCCATTATGTCCTAGCAGGCTGAGGTTTACCACATCTGCCGTTACTCTTTCTGTTGTGTTTGAATTAAATCGGGCGGTTTCTAGAGTTACTTGTCGAAGTGATCTCAAACCTAATTTTTCAGCTGCTTCGTGGTTGATGCAAGAAAATCTTGCTCCAGAGTCGAGATAAAGTTGCATTTGATACGACTGCTTGGTTTCAGGGTTTCTAGTCTTGCATTGAAAGGATGACATCACTATGCCGTCCTTTTTGTTAGAGCCCGCCAAATGTACTTGCAGGGTGTGACATGGTTCTTCTGGGTTAACGGTGTCAGTTTCTGTATGTTCTTGGTGGTCTACGATGTGTTGAGTTACCTGATCTTTTGGTGGGTTAGATTTCTTTCGACAGAATGCTGAGTTGTGGCTGGCCCCTTTGCAGTAGTAGCAAACAGTTTTACGTTTGCATGTGTTGGCCGTGTGGCCGGTCACCAAACATTTGAAACATCGTTTATCCTTTTGTGCTATCTGAATGCGTTGTGTTACATCGAGTATGTCTTTGCAACTGTCACTGTAGTGCCCGTGTTTACCACAGAAAATGCAACTGAATCTGGGTTTTTGGGTGGGTTGATTGGGTTGAACCCGTTTTGTAGTAGCTGATTGTAGAAATGTAACTGTGGATGTTTGAGAAGCTTCGGAGTATTCTGTCTGTGATTGAGGGAACTTTTTTGCTTTTCTGATATTCGTTGCGTCTTTACTCTGCCATTTCAGAATTTTCTCCAAGACTTCGAGAAATTCTTTTAAAGACCAGTTGGTTAGGTTTTGGTCCTTTAGCATTGCGATTTGAGATGCATTTTTGTATAAATCTGTGGGCAACTTTTCAAGTAGCAGTGGTACGTACGCATCTAGAACAGTGGCCTCTACTCCCAGTCTACATAGAGAAATAGATATTGCTCGAATTTCGTCTATAAACTTTTCAAGATTTGACCAATTCTCTTTGACTGGTGAGACATTTCCCAAAGCTTTCCAGGAATCCATTTTAATTTCGTTAACATCACCGTATGCTTTAGTTAGTGTGCTTATGACTTCGGGGTATTTGTCGCCTTGCAGGCCAAAACCTTTAATTTTGTCGTACGCTGCCCCTTTCAGACATTGCAAAAGGTAGTCCATTTTTTGCTTATTGTGGAGGTCAGTTCTGGAGTTAATATTTACGTCAAAAGAATCCCAGAAATTACCCCATTCCAATCTGTCGCCTGAAAAGTTGGGCAGCTGTAGTTTGGGTAGTTGGCTAGTATGGACATGGTTGTGACTTACATTTCGTCCTCTGGCAGAATCTGACGAATCTGCTCCGCTGTCAATCCTTTCTTGAGGGAATCTGGTAGTCGTAGCACTAATTTGTTGTATTAGGAGTCTCATGTTCGCCAAGTCCTCTGAGCGTTGATTCTCCATCCGCTGTAAATCTTCTCTCCGACGACGTTCGTCCTCTTGACGCTGATGATCTTGTCTTTCCATCATCCTTAGCAAGAGTTGAACGGTGTCCGATTGAGATGGAGGAGTTGAAGCAGTGGCATGTGTTGGAGTGACTCTTCTTGTGGCAGAATCCGGATGGGATAGCTCCGGAGGTAGCGAAGCCAAGGTGTTGGTAAGATGCTGTGTCTCTGGGCTTAGGGGAGGGGTTGCTGGTCGGGAATGGGTTGTTTGCTCCGGGGATGTCGGGATTGGAGGAAGTCTTCGGGAGGGGGAGTGAATTGGGTGATTATGCAGCTCCAGGGTAGCTGGATTACAGTTATAGGTTGTAAGCAACTCATTCCGTGTGAAAACTCCGCCGATAAGAAGCTGCTGAGTTATGGTAAACGGAAAACAATCAGGGCAGCTCCAAGCAAATGGCTCTCCGAGAGTCCGCAAACCTTCGTATAGTTCATTGGTCAGAGACCCGACTGACCTTCCATCGATACAGTAAATACACCACCAGTGTTCGCAAGTGTCACACTGGATGGCTTCCGGTACATTCCGGTTGCAGCGAGAACATGGCAAATTATCAATACTGGAAGCGGCCATTGTAAGCAAGCCGGGATAATTCCAGCTCTGCTACCACTTTTATGTGGACAATATGGATAACAGTGTCAATAGATATAGAATTAGAGGAATAGTACTCTCTTTTGCAAACTTAGACATAGTATCATTCTCATTACTTATATATACCATGTGCATCAATCTCAATATGCCTCTTTTTTAACTTTCTATTTTTAAGATTCATTTCTTTGTAACTTTCATTTTTCAACAGTCCTATTTCATTTTTAAGGTTCTCAGTAAAAAGCAAAAACGTTAAAGCTGTGTGAAAGAAACTTTAAAAATTCCGCCAATCATTAATCGTCAACCGAAAATACAGAACAAAGAAGCTTTAAAAGTTCCAAGTTCTTCCTTTTTCTCTATTTTGACAGAAATCCAACATCCAGTACCCATGGCTGCAATAGTTTTAGTTGCTGTCCTGTATATAGCATATAACACTCTACTGTAGCTGTAGCTAGTTATAGGCCGTGCTGTACTTCAGCAGCACTCTACTGCAGCGCAACCAGATGCAAACTTTACTGTCGGTGAAGGAAACCCATACAGCACGATTTCCAATGCTCTGCCGCACTTGTGTGCAAAATTTCGGACGATTGCAACTTACCTGTAACTAGTTATAGGCCGTGCTGTACTTCAGCAGCACTCTACTGCAGCGCAACCAGATGCAAACTTTACTGTCGGTGAAGGAAACTCATACGGCACGATTTGCAATGCTCTGCCGCACTTGTGTGCGAAATTTCAGACGATTGCAACTTACCTATAGCTAGTTACAGGCCGTGCTGTACTTCAGCAGCACTCTACTGCAGCGCAACCAGATGCAAACTTTACTGTCGGTGAAGGAAACTCATACGGCACGATTTGCAATGCTCTGCCGCACTTGTGTGCAAAATTTCAGACGATTGCAAGTTTTCTGTAGTTAGTTACAGGCCGTGCTGTACTTCTACAGCACTCCACTGCAGCGCAACCACATAGTAACATCGTAATAAGTATACGAAACGTATCTATAATAGTTTGTCATGTCCTAAACTATCTGTATGCCGAATTTCAAATACCAGTGACGAATGAATAACTTGTTATCGAAGGTGCTGTGATTGGGGCAGCACATACAGCACGGTGGAAGCTAGAGAGTGCACCAACTAACATAGCTACAGTTCCCCCTTACTACAGACATAATTTTCACCAAGTTTCATATGTTTAGCCGTTTACAGTAAGTACAGACAGACAGCGTGCTACGGTTGCTGCATAATAGTACAGCACGATAGCAGCACCGCACAGAGCTGCGACTATGCTCATCGTGTTCAGCGACCCCGATAACCTTTATATGCGTCCCACTAAATGGCTCAAAACTGCACATTTAGGCCTATTTTTGACTATTTTCTGTGGAGTTGGGACTTAGAAATTTTCCGAAAATGGCTATTTGGCCGGACCAACTTTGGGCCGGCCGCCAGAACGATCCTGGCCAGATATCAAAAATCGCCCTCGTTAGGACATATAAACCCTTCCGTAGATCCTTATGCAACAAACCACGTCTCTCTAGCGTCTTCCCTGAGTCCTGTAGCTTTGACAAAAAATTGGCCAATTTTGGCCATTTTAGCGCCAAGTCCACTTTTGGCCGGCCGTACAGATGGCTGGCCGGGCCGGGCAGCGAAAAAATATCAAAAAGGTTCACTTTCGGGATATATACGTTCAGAAAAACCAAACTTCACCTGCTGAAAATGCCCAGATCGTTCTAACACTGCGACAGAAAATTGCATTTTTCCAAGCGTGACTTACACGGAAAAAAACAAACGGACCTAACTTGTCCGGAAGCGAAAATTTTCAAAGTTGGAAATTTTGACCAAAACTTTTTTGCGACTTGTAGTACTCGTCGTGTAGATTCCAACGATACCAAAATTGTCCAGTTTGGTTGAGTATTTAGCTGGCACGGAGCTCGAACGGGTCTCCAAGGGCCGCACTGAGCCTTTTACACCCATATTATAGGGGAGCGCTCTCGCGCTCCCCTATAATTTGAAGGCGGGCAAGTAGCGTAGTCGTAGCCTTAACAAGAGATTACTTCCTGTCAGGGGCGCATCCAGGATTTTGAAAAGGGAGGGGTCGAACCTGAAAATTTTCCTATTTTTAAGTTTTATGCATTGAAAATAGCTCAGTTTTTGCTTTCTCCCCGAAAATTCCGGGGGGTAAATCGGACAAAAAGGGAGGGGTCGGAACCCCCAAAACCTCTCCCCTGGGTGCGCCCATGCTTCCTGTATATATTGGCTGGCAAAACATAGGTCTTCGGTTTTCACTTTGTCTACCAAAAGTATATAATCTTAACAATAACTTGTTTGTTAACTGCTTTGTTTGGGGACAAATGAATACGTTTTTTAGTTTTTCAGGATGCCGTGAGAGAATATGAAAGGCGAAAGGTATCAATTTTCCTGTTTTCTAACCGAATGCTTATTTTGTTGGTTTGGCGTCTACTCATCATGTCCTCCCAAATTATTTGTTTTCCATTTTATTATAACGACTGCGTAGAAGTGATCTTATAATGACAACTGCTGGAAAATTAGAATTTCACGATATAAAAACCACAGTAGGAGTTACAAACGTTTTAAACTTAGGCATAGCAAAATCTTGCTCATTTATCCTTAAATCTAACCACTGAAATCGGATTTTGCCTACAGCCGTTTTGGAAAACTCCTGGTCTCGTCGATTTTTTGCAATATTGAACATCTTTTTATGTATTTATATAATTATGTATTTTTGTTTATGCAACGTTTAGGATGAAATACGAAAAGCTGCTGCTGCATCTGAACGAGCGATGCTGGAATCGCAAGAAGCTCAGGCACGACTCCTTGCCAATTCTTGGGAGCAGAGAAATAGGCTGCTAGATTCAATTTCTCAAGTTCGTTTATGGCCTTTTCCTTTGCTTGACTTAGACTGCGTACATAACGTCTAAAATTGCACGGTTTTGGTTGTGTGAGCTAAATGTTTTAACATTCCTTTGAAATTTAAAATTTTGAATGTTATAATTTTTTTAAAAATCTATCTTAGAGATTCCCAAAATGCAAACTCGTAAGGCAGAACACAGACGGTATAATATTAGCAAAGCATTTTTCCTTTTGTCATCCCAAAAGGGGGTCTAGACCCCTGAGATCCCACCCTCTGCGTGCGGCCTTGGACTTATGTATATCGTACGCTAAATAGCTCATAGTCTTAATGGTCTCATTCATCACAAGCGCCAAAAGAAGCAAAGAAAAGAGTATCATACATATCGCTCCCAATTTCTGATTTTATACAAACAGCATGATATACAAGCATTATCTTGTAACGAAGTAAAGATAGTACAACCATTCAGCACCGCAGCCAACGCTTTCGCTCCTTGGCTGAATTTTGTTAACAGTTCAACTTGATATGGTGTGTGATATATAC
Organism: Trissonchulus latispiculum; assembly: GCA_030248195.1. Lineage (NCBI taxonomy): Eukaryota > Metazoa > Nematoda > Enoplea > Enoplida > Ironidae > Trissonchulus > Trissonchulus latispiculum. Next base: position 33,491 of record JASAND010021644.1, read on the forward strand.
ATGCAAGAGTACATAATAGATAAGAGTAAGAAACTCTTACGCTAGCATGTACAAATTATGTAAGGTATGCTCGGTTCATTAACTCGGGACCCCCCCCGAAACTTCCGGGGGGTCCCATTTTGCACTAACTACACGCTTTCATATAAGCGTGTGTCTGCTCGCTGATTGGCCCGTTAGCCTTAAGGCTTATTGTAGGCAATTTATTAGTTATTTTAATTAATTAATTATAACTTTAATCGGGTTAATGCAATTAAAAAACTAATTTGACAACTTTGTAGCATTTTTCCCGCTCTTTCCAATGATATAAAAATTGTTGCACGTTACATTCCTTCGAATTTTTGTATTATGCAACAATTTTTATATCATTGAAAAGAGCAGAAAAAATGCTACAAAGTTGTCGAATTAGTTTTTTAATTGCATTAACCTGATTAAAGTTATAATTAATTAATTAAAATAACTAATAAATTGCCTACAATAAGCCTTAAGGCTTAACGGAGCCTAATCACGGTAGAGCACACACGCTTATATGAAAGCGTGTAGTTAGTGCAAAGTGGGACCCCCCCGGAAGTTTCGGGGGGGGGGGGTCCCGAGTTAATGAACCGAGCATACCTTACATAATTTGTACATGCTAGCGTAAGAGTTTCTTACTTTTATCTATTATGTACTCTTGATACATGTATAGATCAAAATAGTTTGTTTGGCAGTTGACACATTAGAATTTTCACTTCGATTCTTTTCGTTAATTATGTAAACTGAAACTGCTCAAATTGTCTTCCACGAGACCTAAAATGTAAAAAATCTTTATATTGATCAGTACTTTTCTTCAAATTCTTGCACGTTTTCAAAATGCTGTTGTATATTTGTTGTATGAGACATTTTTCTAGACCTTGGACGTTTCCTTAACTTTTAACTGCTACCAAGTACCAGAATACGGGAATTACGTATATATTCGTGCTTCATGGTTACTAGCGTAATTAGGTTTCTCTCATTTCTGAATTAAAGTTTCAATGGTGAAATACATTTTCTTGTTTTGCACTGTATCTTGAACTGTCAGGAGACACATGGCAACTTTATTTAAAATATTAGCTTATGTAGTTGTAGAAGACAATGGTGTCTTTTTCTGCATTATCTAAAACTTAATTTGAAATGCAATATTCTTAAGTAGTTATATACGTACGTTTTGTCTGAACACACACGCACGCATACACACGCACACATACAGGGGCGTATCCAGGATTTTGAAAAGGAGGGGGTTTTAACTAAAATTTACTGAAAAGGAGGGGGTTTTGAGAACAATTTGCACTTTTTGTAATGGAGTAGTGATAAAAGTTAACCCAAAAGGAGGGGGTTTCAACCCCCAAAACCCTCCCCCTGGATACGCCCATGCACACATACTATTGATATTCATACATTATTGGCTCTCCATTATAATTAATATGGCCGACTTTCCCATCTAATTGGACAAATACGAGAATTTCCACACGCACACACTACTCATACCGTTTGGCTTGTTTATCTAAGCTTACCTAAGCTGGCTTGTTTGGGAACCCTGAATTCTTTATTAGCTTACTGATGTACGTCCAAATTAGCTAAGCATGTTTGGTGCATATATATATATACGTACTTACTTATGTATAGCTGCCTGATTTATATCATACACATACAAAGAAAGGGGAAGTCCCAGTTTTTATCAATTAGGACCTTTGTGGGCAAATGTAAACCGGCATTCCGAGACTTAGGAGCTTTTTCAAGAACTGAAGGAAAACTTTAAAATATTGTTCCCTTCAATTCTGAATGTTTTTTGGAATATATACTGGCCTGAGAAATAGGTGAGAGACATAGGAATGTTTTTGATTATGGCAGTGTTTATACGAAACCGTACGTTTATATTGTTTTCAGGGACGCACCCAGGATTTTGAAAAGGAGTGGGTGGAGTCGAATCGCCGAACGCGCTTCCGCTAGGGGAGGGGGATAACGGTAACCATTTTCAACAAAGTGTTCCATGTTGCTGCGGCACGAGTGACGAGATTTGGAAATAGTCAGTAGTCCATGAGGGGGGGGTCTGGGGGGCCGGAGCCCCCCAGAACTACAATTTTTTTTAAACCATGAAAATTTCCGTTATGGAAACCTTTAAAAAAATTTTAATAAAAGCAAAGAAGTTTTCTGACATGGAAAAATTTGTAATTGAAACCTTAAAAATTTGAATAAAAGGCTGCACAATCGCAAGGAATAAAAAATTGAGCTATAAAAGCGCCGCCGCCGCGAAAATTCTTAATAATAGGGAAAGAGTGGTGCCGTAGGCTCTAACATTAGAAAACAGCTACAAAAGTGCCGCAGGCGCCAAAAATTTTTAAATTTGAGAGATAAAATGGCGCCGCCGGCGCCAAATCTTTTAAAAATTGAGATAGAGTAGCGCCGCAGTCGCGCACAATTTCGTATTTCTTAGTTTCGTGCATTGAAAATAACTCAATTTTTGCCTTCTCCCCCAATAATTCCCTGA
>JASAND010021645.1:0-55429 GCA_030248195.1 Trissonchulus latispiculum
GAAAAATGACAAAGGGTCGTTTCACAAAAAACTTAAACTACTTAACTTAAACGACTTAACTTAAACTACTTAAACTACTTAAAATATTCGTTTCATAAATAAACGGCTTAAACTACTTAAAATACTTAAACGGCTTAGTGGCTTAAACGACTTAACTTAAACGACTTAATTTAAGTAGTTTAAGTAGTTTAAGTCATTTATTTATGAAACGAATTTTTAAGAAGTTTAAGTTAAGCCGTTTAAGTTAAGTCGTTTAAGCCGACTTTTAATGAAACGAATGTTACAATAACATCAAAATGGTAGTTTAAAGGTGCTGGTCCGGTATTATCATATAAGTTTGAAAGCCTGTATATTACTCAATTCTTGGAGTTCAGCGATAATTTGGATATCACTTTAAAGCTTAGAATGTGCTTATTACAACTACGTAGAATACAGCTGTCTTAGTGCAACTGTTCTATTTGGACATGCGCTTGAATGAAAACAATTTCGAACATGGATTACTCCAAGTGTAGGAAAGTCAAAGAAAAGCGATCAGTTCCAGCTTCGAAAGAAACTTCTTCCCGAGGACTATCTTTTATGAAATTGTTTAACGAGCAAACAAGCTCAATATTTTGGGAAAACTGTTAATTTTGTCTGTTTCGCCAAAATTTTTAAGTTCTGTTGAATTAAAGCCAATTTCTCAAAACCCAATTTTTTTGTTTTCGACAATGATATAGCAAATTTGACTAAACTTCAACAGCAAATGTGCTTTAAAAGATACGGACCAGCATTTAAATTGCTGTTTCCTTTGTGCAGTGTATTTAACTATAATTAGGTTGATGCAACTAATAAAATTACTAATAAATTAACAAAAGTAAGTCTGTGGTAGGCTTAAGTGGGCCAATCAGTGAGCAGACACGCCTTTACATAAACTATTCGTATTATGGCAACAAAAACCAGAGACTTGCGGAAATAAAATTATCTATTAGGGTTGCTCTCGCAGCCGCTTTTTGGCTAAAGCGATAGCTTGTCAAAGTTACAAAAAGTGTAGACAAAATCCAGGTTACCCATACATTTTGCTAATTTCTCCATTACAAGAAGCTACTTCATATTAACTAAGAAAGGGACCCCCAGCTATTGGACTGAGGTATCGAATAATGTAAAAGATGACTCGGCAAAAAATTACTTTAGCGGACAAAAAATCTCATAAACTTCACTTCATCTAAAAATCGTTAGTTTAATTATAGACAACCAAATTAATTAGTATTAATATTAATATTAAATTTATTGTATAGTTAAAAAATGTTCAGCCACATGATGGCTTCTTCGCTCCCAAAGTGAATACTACTGGTTCAAAGTTGATGTCGCCAAAAGGAATCACCACGATAAGCAGCCATATGTAATAGTTACTTATAAATGCCCAAAAATTGCTAGTACATGGTAAAATTGTTGTTTGCTAGAGCAAGAGAAAGCGCTAGAATGTTGCCATAGACTCAAAACCTTCTTATGCAAGTCAGCTTGTTAATTGTGTAAAAACAATCGGTTCTCAATTGGGACAACATGTTTAAGCAAATCAAGCTTTGCTTTGTTCATTTAGAAGGCTTCTTTTTTATTTAGAAGCTGATACAAGCTAAAATTAGACAAAAAATTTAGTGTTTGAAGTATTAACGGATAATAAAAAATAGTTACGCTTTCAACGATATTGTAAAATTAAAGTACTCGTTGAGAGCTTTCGAACGATGTAAAAACGGCTTTACAACTCCCACAATTGCGTAAGTTATGAAGCTTTTAAAATGGACACATTTTCGTTTAAGTCGTTTAAGCCCCGTAAATCTACGGGGCTTAAAAATGACTGATTTTGAACTGCATTTAAGCGGTCTACTTAAACTACTTAAACTAAGTAGTTTTTATGAAAGCAGTTCTACTTAAACGGCTTAAAGTTTAAGTCGCTGAGAGTTTAAGTAGACCTGTATTTATGAAACGCCACTTTACTTAAAGTTTAAGTAGCTGGTTTTTTGTGAAAGTTGGTTTACTTAAACGACTTAAGTTAAGTCGTTTAAGTCGTTTAAGTAGAAGTTGGTTTCACAAAAGCGACTTCGTTTAAGTTAAGCCGTTTAAGTACTTTTTGTGAATCGACCCACAGAAAGAACGAACGAAACTACAGCACCTCAGAACAGAGTTAGCAGTGGGTTAACAAATTTTATCCACGGGTGCCCGCACCCGCGACCCGCTATCGCCTAAGGAAGATCCACCTGACCTACCCTAAAACTGGACAAGGTCCTTAAAAAACGTCAAAAAATTGATTAAAAGTTTGTCAAATATTTCAGCAAAAATCAATGCTACAATTTAGTAATTGATCAAATTAAGCGAAAGTTATTCAGTCTTAAAACAACTATGTTCTCATAAATAGAAATTCCTTGTTCCAAAATTGAAAACGTGCAGGAAAGTTTGTCTATAAATGCAAATTTTCCGGTAAAATTTCAACTCACTTTAACTCGCGGGTCGAAGCAGGTCGAAAGTTTTGACCCGTACACGACCCGTGACCCGCTTCGAACTCTGCTTCAGACTCGAAACATTCGGGTCCTGAGATGGGGACTGAACCCACAACCTTTGGCGATCTAGACCAACGCTCTAGCGATTGAGTTACCCAAGTACAAGTGAACCAAGCTTAAGTTTGAATTCGATCTCAAACTGCTGTGATATTTTAGAGGACGCCTTCGCGCCAGCTGTTATACAATTTCACTTTCGGAACCGGAGGAAGGGCGAGGGTGGATTGCCCCCCCACCGACTTGCGGAAAAAACGTAAATTCATACCAGAACCCGTGACCCAAAACCTTATAAGTAGCATACATGATTAGATGTATAAGTAAGGCTGCATTATACTATTATACTCTTGCTTAGAAGCCGTTGTGACCATAAATTGTCCAAACATTTATAAGTATGAGAGTAAAAAATGATTGAAACGGGGCAAAACTCACCATTAAATCGATCGATGGCTTCCTGTCGCTGAGGGCCCATAATGGAGCCATCAATTCGCTCATAGCGAATCTGCATGTACTCCAGAAAATCCTCCAAAATGTCTAACATTTTTGTCATCTAAAAAGGGACAAAATAGTCGAAATAAAAAGGGACAAAATTGAAAAACAAAAGTGTCAATTATTAATCCAAATGAATGTTGTAAAGGCATCATTATTATGGTGGTTCAAAAAGTTTTCCAGTCTTCTTTATCAGAAGAATTAATGTAGGTTACGTCCAGGGTTTGGTATACATTTTATCCATTTATCTAGTCTTGAATCTTGATATTAAGTATATGTAGGTAACTGTACAAGGTCAAACTATGTAAGTTGTATCACAAGTTCAGCAGTTTTTCCACTGGAAAGGTAAAGGTAAAGTGACCCATGAGGAGAACTTCAACCAACAGAAGATTTTAGGGTGCCGGTGCTTATATCCGGATTCTCAGGCCGAAGCCAGGAGTGACAACTCAAATGTTGACTACATTTTTACCTGTGAAAAGATCAACACTCTATGGCCTTGCTGTTTCAGCTTAATCAGCATATCATGCAGGAGTATCAGCTTTCCACAGGCTTTGGTCAGAGCACTGCCCTCATAAGCACCATTCTTCAGCTTTGGCGCTTCCTAAAACAGTCAAAACGCAATCAACTGAAAAAGGATACCTGCGCTATATGAAAGAACACCCTAGATTCAACAGCAGCATTCAACATCTGCAGCAGGGTTCAAGACCCTATCCCATCACCACCTTACCTTCCAATGGATGCCGGTACATTCTGAAGTCCCGGGAAATGAAATCGCGGACGACCTTGCTGGTCCTACAGCAACAGTCACCAGTCGACTTCAAAACGGACTTCCAAACCAGTGATCAGAAAAAATTTTGACTGTAAATGGAAGGGACGCTTAACCCATCTAAAAACAAATCTACGGAGACCTCGGCCAGATCCCTGCTTCAAACTTCAAAGGCCAAAAATGCGTATTTCCAAAAGCTGGGATTCGAACCCACCAGCTGCACGTTTGGAAATTCCTAAGCAGGGCCGTTTGACTACTCTGCCATCTCAGCAGAAAGCAAAGCTTCTAAACAACCATGATATTTTATTCCATACCATAGAAGCCGAGGGGAACATGTAGGGGTGATTGCAGACTTTACGGAGATCCATCAGAATATTCAGAAGGGACACCTGAGAGCCACCACTCTTGGAATTTAGAGCCTGAAAGTTTCTGGTCAATACCCATTTGTAGTATTTCCTGAAAAAAAGGTGAAAAAGAAGGGAAAATGACACTGCATGAAGATTAATAAGTAATAAAAAAATTACGAAAAATTGAATCAAAGGAATTAATCATAAATGTGAAAAGAAGACAGGTACATTTTGACATCAATGTAAGCACTGTTCATGAGAAAGTGTAGTTTATATTAATTTAAATCAAAAGTAGTAATTAAATTGATAATATTACGGGGAGGACTTACTTTTGAACAGGACTGAGATCAACCCTCACAATCAATTCAGACTTGGCCGGCATACTCTAAAATAACAAAAAACCTATTACAAACCAACCGCAAAATGACAAAAATACAAACATCAGAATGAAAATGAATCAGTACGTAACTGAAATAAAATATTTAAGAATCAGAAGTAGAGAAGTATAAAAAGAATAGAAAAGTAAAAAAGAAAAGTTTTAGTCTTTGAAAGAAAGATAATCACTACAGCACAGCCTATTATTGAGGGGACGGGTCATGAATAATTGAGTCAAAAATAGAAAGCATACCTTAAGCACATCAGCCTTCAGTCGACGCAGCATATGTGGACCCAGGATGTCATGCAACTTCCGGATCTGCTCTTCCTTAGACACGTCCGCAAATTCATTGGTAAAATTGTCCATATCACTGAAAAATAGAAAAACATAAAAAATAAAAATCAGCACTCGTCTTAAATTAATACTTAATAAAATTAATTTCATCACTGTATACTGAAAAACTAGAATAAAGTCTTACTTAAAGCGTTGAGGATTCATAAAGTGAAGCAGGTTGAAAAGCTCTTCCAGATTATTCTGCAGAGGCGTTCCCGTCAGCAACAGTTTATGACCAATTCTATACTCTTTCAGGGTGCGGAAAAACTAAAATACACAAAAAGAAAAGCATGAAAAATACGTATACGTATATATATAAATACATGATACAAACACACCAAAACTACTACATTTGAAACTCATCTTGCAACAGTGACGCTACACAACGGACAAAACCTTGAATGGATATCGATAAAAGCAGCCCGCCCGACCCCTAAGATGGTAATATTCGTTCAACTTTTTAGAAGAATACAACTTATATACTTCAAAGAACCCATTTCTTTACAGAATAAACGCATTACAAGATTCAATCTATCCAAATTGAAAGAATTAAACAGATTAAAATTTTAACCATAGTTTTTCTTAATTCCAGTACCTTCGACTGATTACTCTTCAGACGATGCGCCTCATCAATCACCAGTACAGACCAATCAATACTGCCCAGAGTGGTGGAATCAATGGCCACCAGTTCATAGGAAGTTAGGAGAACATGAAATTTGATCCCCTGATCTGTTCGCAGACGATAGGCCTTTGGGCCCGCCTTTATGGCTCCTTCCACGAAGGAAAACTCGTGCTCTCTGAAAAAATTAGAAAAATTAATAAAAACAACAAAATGCAACTAAAAGGAACAAAACCCATAAAAGCATCACCCCACAATTACATTAATATTTCAACCCTAAACAATTTTTAAGAAGCCAACGCCCATTGCAAAGGGTTGTTGGTACAAGCGACTGAAAATGTTATAAAACAATAGGATATACTCTAAATTCCCTCTAACTTTGGAGACAGAGTCAGGCAATGAAAATATATGAAACGTCAAGAAAAGTACAGACAGTACGTGGACAAAATCCAAGCAAATAATTGAAGTCTCATAAAAAACTAGCAAACGTTTTGTCGATTAGTTCCTACCTAATCACAGCTCGACTATCCTTGTCGCCCACATAGGTCACAACATAGAATTCTGGAGCCCAAAATTCAAATTCACGCTCCCAATTGGTCACAGTGGTTAAAGGGGCAGAAATCAGGAAAGGCCCATGGCAGTGACCCTAAAAATATTTAAAGCAAAAATAAACAAACAAATAACTAAAATAACGAACAAGAATTTAAAAAATCAAAAACAAACGTAGGGAAAATATTAAACAAGTCAGTCAAAGAAATGACAAGAATTATTGTACTAAAAATGCTATATTGTTCTATTAGCCAGTCTAAAAACGAGGACAAAATTTTAATAGGCGACCCACCCCCTCCTTCCAAAATTAAAATTTAGAAAACAGCACCTCCTTATACAGCGAGTAGAGGAATGTGATGGTTTGAATGGTCTTGCCGAGACCCATTTCGTCCGCCAAAATCGTATCAGTGGCATTGGCCCAGGAATAACGGAGCCAGTTGAGACCCTCCATTTGATAGTCATGAAGGGTACCGCCGGTGGCCGAAATATACTCAGGCTGCTGTTCCAGCTGTTTTTTCAGCTAAAATAAATTTAAAAAACACTCTAATCTTCTGATTTTCGCGATGTAGTTTAAGTTCTACAGCATGATAAGCGTAAAACAACCTGCGTACATATAGAACTTAACGAATCTCCTTAGTCAACATATAAACCGAACGAATCTCCTTATTCAACATCTTCTGTGGCAAGAAAAGAGCCAATCATCTAATCTTAGAAATGAAACTGCAAAAACATAAACGTAAATATGCTATTGAAATTCTTAAATTTAAATAAATTTCTGGAATGAAACAATTACTCATCCAAACTAAAACACTGTAAGTAGAAACACAGTTTGCGACCACTGTTAGGCAATTTCTTTGAACAACTGACGTCTTGTTTTGCAGATAATGACCACTACAACATTATGTGAAAATGAGCAAAATCGGAGATGTTCGAAAAATGGCATTCCCCTCTTAAATGTACATATTTTGTTCAGCTTACATCACTGGTGGGATTCAGCGGTGGCTTCAGCTTATCAGCCTCCTTCTTTGACCAATTCTTGAGACGTTTCACAATGGGTTTGGTTGGCGGCTCACTGTTCATAACGTACCTAAAGAAAGGAAAAACCCCAAAACTGTCGTTTTTCTTTTTATATATAACTATTTTTACAACTGTTTCTTTTTCATTTTAGGTGAAAATTTTCAAAATACTTTAATTTTCAATACACGAACAAAGAATACAAATTAAGGCGTATTGTTTTCACCGAATAAAATTAACTAACTTCAGTTTAACGTCACCAATTAATACAAGCAGACCATTGGAAAGTTGGAGTCACAAGACTTTACTTGAATTCTTATGCAGAAAAGTTTCCAACAAAAATTATTGAGTTAAATTAAAACAAAAAATTTAAAATTAAAATTAAAATTAGAAGTTTACCAGAAACACCTAAGTATACATACTTATACTGATTAATTTTTTTATCCTTTATTGGTTCAAGCGAATAACGTTTAGCTATGGTATACCTATGATCCCAATATGAATGAATAGCTTCCTGCATTCCCGGGATATCAAAGGTATCCGGTTCCCAGGTAGCCTGGTCGTAAGGCAAATCACGCCAACGGATCAAATAGTCAACGTCCCCGTTCTTATAGACTCTGCAGAAAGAAAATAGGGTTCATTTAAAAAATGTCTACCTATACAGCAAACGAGAAAATTAAAAAATTAGTATGAATAGCATGACACAGAAAGGACTCCAAAAATCATATTGCTGTAAAAGCATAAAATGTTAGTCTTAATTTTTATAGAACTTATTTCCATTGTAGCTCTGCAAGTCCAATCCGGAGTCTCCAAAACGCTCTAAAATTCTGGTCCAAGTTAACAGTTTTGTAGATAAAAAAAGAAAAATAACAACAGACTGTATACACAGATCTTTCATTTTCCCCACCATAAATATTTTTATTTTTTCTCTAATCTTTTCCTTTTTTAGAAAATCATTTTTCCAGTAGACACCACCTTACTTGTGATTCAGAATTCGCTGTATCTGTAGCCATTCCGGCTTCACGCCATAACGATAGAATCGTTCCTCCAAATTGTGGGGGTCTGCCTCCTTCTCTTTGCCCTCAATTTTCCCAGTCTCTAAATCTTCCTGCGAGCCATCATCCACTTCCGGTGGGACTTCCGGGTCCATCCGACGGTAGTACATCCGCAGATGCAGAGGGAAGTGAACCTCAAGCTACAATTGCAAAAATTGCAAAAAAGATATAAAAAAGAACATCATCGTGGAATAGAAACGAATTAATGTTTCTCTGAGAGCCTTTTCGCGCAGCGAGTTAAACGAGTTAAAAGAGTTAAAATTAACTCAATCCTTTTCGTGCACAGGGTTGAAAGAGTTAAACAGTTCATTTTAACTCGCCTGCAGGGTTAAACGAGTTAAAAAATTTTAACTACTCTTTTAACTCGCGCGCGAAAAGGCCCAAAGACAAAACCACAACAGTGGAAAAATAATTTAAATTTTATTAATAAAATCATTTTTGTCGCCAGTACAGAATCTTTTTCAGAAAATTAGAGATAATGACTGTCGAAAAGGTCACGTACCACCAACTCTGGTATCCATTCAGCATGCCAATAGGATAGATATTTCCATTTGATGAAGAATTCACGAATTCGTCGCGGAAACTAAAACAATAAAATACAACGGCATTGTATTCAAACTTGAAAATTACATTGACATAAAGCTTCGTCTAACTACAGATTTAAAGTCGCACTAGTAATACGACTGCCGTCAATGTTATCGACACCAGACAGAGAAAGACAGTTGGAATTACATTTATATTGGATAAGAAAAGGAAAAGCTTGAAAAACTTTAGACCTGAAAAAATTCCCAAAACATCGATCATAGCAAAATGCTTCGCTAATTTGTTACCATGTTCCGTAACAAGGTGCAAAGAAATGTACAACCAACCTTTCCAGGTGGGGGTGCGGGGGCAGGCTCGCCCGGTTTCAACTCATGATGAGTATCGCCGCCGGCCGCTGAAGCAGGTGGCTGCTGAGCCTCACCCGCGGCACCCGCAGTCCCAGCTGGTGTGGCGGCACCCGCGGCGGCTCCACTGCCCTCGCCAGGTGCGGTGGATTCTGCGCTGGTGGGCAGAAGCGGCTTCGTTTCACTGGTCACTGGCCCTGAAACAGAAAATGCAAAGTTTCGACAAACTGCAAGCAAGCAGGTAAAGCGATACTATATCAATTCCTTGCAACTGCTTCAACACTTTAACCAAATTAATTTGAACAAAATGTTCTACAGCACAAACTATACAAAAACACAACAAGTAAAAAATCTGTGCAAAAATACCCCCGCCCGCCCAAATTTCTGACAATCAGCCCCTCCACCCCACAAAAGAATTTATCTAAAATAGAAGGTGCACTGAGAGAGAGTACCTTCGGTGGCGCCCGTTTCACCAGTCGTCGACGGTTTCGCTGAGTCCACTGCAGTTTCTCCGCCAGGCGGAGGATTAGACTGAGATCCAGTGGAACTATCGCCACCTTCGCCAGCACTGGGTGGAGTGGAAGCAGCCGTTTCACTGGTGTTGTTGGCCGCCTTTTCAATCACGGGCGCTTCTATGGTTACCCAACGCCAGCTAAGCATCTTATGCGGCTGATACTCTGGGCAGGGAACCTGAAATAGGGGGAAGCAGAAAGGAAAATTGGAAAAAAACTGAATTGAAATTGAAGGAAACTGAAAACAGTAAAAAATAACAGATAGACAAACACTCCAATTGTCAAGCTAGCTATAATCGGTTTATTCAAGTTAGAAAAACCATGGGGTTGGGTTCTGACAAATTTGCAAGTTTTGCACGCCATTAAATTATGCTACTGAGAGTAGTTGTTTGCCTCCTCCACATTCTTGCCCATTCCGGCTTCTCTGTGAATGATGTGCTGGTGGCGAGCGAACTACCAAGAGGTGAGTTGGACTTTTGATGGATGGTTGATGTGGTGCCTCCTATAGCCTTCAAGGCAGACGAGCCCGGAAAAATCACAACAACAAAACGAATGTAATGTTGACAACAGACAGGTTCCGGTTTTTAAAATCCAGTTCCGGTGTCCGGTTCTTTACAGTTCCGGTCGATCCCTAAATGTTGTCAGACCTGCGGGGCTGATTGCAACTTACAGTACAACGAGGGCAGCTCCAATCTTCCAACGGTATGGTTTTCAGCGGTGGATTGATGCAGTAGGTATGATAGGAATTGGGACAGCTGTCACAGCACAGCAGATCCCCACCGTCCTTGCACTCAAAACAGTACTCCAGGTTGGCCCCGGCCTGTTTGGCCGGCGTTTCCTCAACCTTCTTTTCCTCTTCGTCGACTTCATTTTCCTAGAAAGAATGGGAAGGAAAAGACTAGAATTTCAGGGAAGCAAAAAATTATTTCTCCAGAATTTTCAGTTATTTCGGATATTTAAGCTAGGCAAGACACCACAGCTGAACCTTTAGGCATAGTGAAAGAACAAAATATCAACAAATACGAATTTCAAAAAATAATTTCAATTTGTATGAGAAAAAGAAAAAACAGTAATTTGGAACCAAATAACAAGTTAACAATAGCACGTAACAATCACAAGAAAAAGATAAAATAAATATTGCTGAGCATTCCTATGCATTGAAAACAGAGGAGCAGACGCTAAACATGAGACAGAAAACTGGCGAAAACTTGAAAACTGATTTTTTGACATACACAATGAGGGCAGGACCATTTTCCTTCGGGGGCCGTCTCCATTTCAGGATCCAGACAAACCATATGATAGGCTCGAGGGCACGTATCACAGAGGATTATTTCACCGCCCTGCTGGCACACCTCACAGTAGTCCTGATGATCTGTCTGAAACAAACAAACAAACAAAGAAACAAACAAACAGTCAGAAACTATAATCCAATAGAAAACAATAAATACCGCGTCTCCCTTCCACTTTCTTGGCGTACACCCTCACTAATTAAAGATGGCCAGAAAGTGCCAAAAACGTTTGGTCTAAAATCGGATATTTTGGTACAATACGTGAAATTTTTGAGTACTTTCCAGTTTAGTTGTATATATACTATAATAGCAGCATCAATAGACAATAGGTTATTTTAACTGTATTTGTAGCTTTTATTGGCCACTTTACTCCCCACCTCCCCCCCACTTGTGGTCTCTCCCCCCACTCACCCCCGCTTAGTTTTGGAAAAAACAACCCAGAAAACAAATACAAAAAATCCTCCAAACATTTTTCTTCTAATAAATAAATAATAAAGAGTCAAAAATTAAAAATAATGGAACAGGTCAACCACTAACTACTTCATATTCTTCCCCATCCTCTCCATCTTCCCGGCGCTTTTTGCCGGCAGCGGCGCCACTGCGTCTGGATCCACTGCGACCGCCACGACCGCGGCGACCACGTCGAGCTAAACAGAAAAAGGTAGAAAAGAAAAGAAAAACGAACACAGAACAAGAAAACAGAACCTAGAAACTACAACAAAATCATACATACGCAAACATTATATACATACTACATACTTCTATTATCAAAATCAACAGATGGAATTCGAGCAGTGTTTAAATTCTTAGTACGAAAGATAACTGATTGGTCGAGGACAACTTTCGTCGAGGACAAATTATTTTGCCCAAATTATCAATTTTAAACTCCGATTCCCTGGCTTTTTCCTAGGCAAAAATTTCTGGAGGGGCGGTCCCCCCCCCAGGTCTGGGTGTGGGGAGAAAAGGTTTTCGAAAAATGCTTAAAAAATAGCTATTTTTACTGCTGAGCTAAAATAGCTATTTTTAACCTAAATTTAAGCTTAAAATAGCAAAAAATGCTTAAAATTGTCTAAAAATCCGGCGAAGCCGGAAAATTTTTTCAAAATTTACACTCAATACCCCATTTTTCCGGGCATTTTAAAGTTCTGGGGGGGGTGGGAAGGCCCGAATTCTGGGGGGGGGGACTAATTTCTGGAGGGGGCACCCACCCCCCACCCCACCGCCTATAGGAAAAAGCCAGATTCCACAGAAAATATATGCGTACGTAAGTTTAACCTTCAATCAAACTTAATATGCGAATAGGTGTCATGACAATAGAACTGGCACTGTTTTAGCACTCACACATCTTTTTTCTCGTCAGGTACCAAGGTATAAAAATTGGGGTGGCCCACGTATATACCTGCTCTTCTCTCAATCTTTGCCGTTTCAATGGCATCCGCTTCTGCTTCCGCCTCTGCCAACATCGCCTCAAACTCGGCATCACTGTCACCGCCGCCCTCTTCATCCTAAAACAAGAAAAATAAGACATCCCCTGTTTCGTATGCATAGTTTGATAGTCACCCTTATCCACCAGAGTCGTTCCAAACCCCCCCCTGCTCGCTAACGACTAAGTCTGAAACCTAATTTGGGGTTTTTTAGGCAGGGATAAAATGGGCGAAAAATGCCAAAAATACAGTATAAAAAGCCTGTTTTCTACATATACTGCTATACCTAAGCCTAAACGTGCTCACAAATTAAGTTCTGGCACCAAAATTAACGATATTTTACTAAAAATTTCCGACGAAGCCGGAAAAATTTTTGAAAATTTTGACCAAAAATCCTAAAAATTTGGCAAATTCTGGGCACCTTAGGGCGAGTGGGAGGGAAGCCAAAAAAAGTGAGGGAAGGAACGAGTGGGGGAGGGGAAGAGGTCGAGTGGGGGGGGCCCAAAAAGTGGGGGCGCCCTGTCCTCCCTCAGCAAAAAACCCCAGCTAATCTACCTAACACACAACGTTATTTTTACAGAAGGCAGCCATCCCACCTCCCTGGGATGTTCGTTTCCCCCGGAAGGATTTTTACAAATTTTTGCTAAACTAGACATTCACAGATGCTTCGTCGGAAAATTTTTACCTAAAATACCCATTTTTTTAGCCAAAATACATACATTTTTAAGCGGTTTTGGCGTTTTTCCATGCAAAATATGCTAAAAAATACCAAAATTTGGCTCTTTTTAGCAAAACATTTCCCCACTGTAGCGTCAAATTCCACCCTATCAATGCCAAAACCTGCTTCTACGCTAAAAACACTGGCAATTATAGCGCGGCGGGAAAAAACCCAATCCGATATGCGGGAAAAAACCCATCGCCAGTGTGAGCCACCCATATGAGCTAGATCGGATTTTAATAGCCTATCTTAAAGAGCGTCCAAAACTACCCTAGAGGGTGTATTATTGTAGCCCCCCCTGCCTCTCAGCAAATTTTTTGGGACTTTGAAAATTTTGGAATTTTTGGTCCCAACATGGGGGTCAGGCAGGGTCAACTTTGGGGGGGGGTCATCCTGAACTACTGGAAAGACTTAGCCCAAAACGGATTATAGTTTCACAGAGGATATGTCTCGAACTTCACGATGGCGCATGCAATTTGGCTCTAATACCTGTGGTGCGACCTGGGGGTGACCTAGACTCGGCGGGAAAAAAAACCCATGTGCGGGGAAAAAACCCAAATTTCAAAATGAATTTTTTTCTAACCATTAGCAGCAAAGGAAAAATTCATGCATTTCTTAGCTCAGTAGAGCCTCCTGATTAATTTGGTATAGATTTTACCTAGGTTCGACCTTCTATGTGAGGTCCAGGTGGCCAAAATCTGAGATGGTGCCATTTCAAGCCAAATTTTCAAATTTCGCCAAAAACCGCTAATTTTTCACTAAAATAGGTCGGGTTTGGCTTTAAATGCAATAAAAACACGTTTTCTATGTGATAGGATGCTTAAACTGCAGAAATTAAGCAAATTTCAAAAATTTCCAAAATTTGCCTATGTTTACGTGTTAATAAACATAAGAAATTTTGAAAAGTCAATTTTACACGATTTTTTGCAAAAATATTGATATTTTATGATTCAGATGTACTAAAAATGACCGCTCTTTCGAATGGTATAGTCAAAACCGTTCTGGCGTGCTTGCAGCAAAAAATTCGGCTGGGTTTTTTTCCCGCCCATGGGTTTTTTCCCGCATTGGGTTTTTTTCCCATCGGTTTGGTCGAAAATTTCTCACCAACCGTAAGTGATAGAGAGACGTTTTATGGCTCATTTTGAAGCTCTTCGCAAGGCCTCATGGTAGTTATCGTTAGATTTTCGATTTGTCGCTTAATAAAAAAGTTACAGCCAAAATTCGAAAATTTGGGTTTTTTCCCGCCGCGCTATACTTAGTAGATCGGATTCAATAGCGCAGTTTACGTAACTACAAGTTATCCAAAAGTATGTACCTACGTAAAGCAGGGTGTTCTTTAGGGATTCTTTTCCGGAGGGGGGGGTTCCCGGGCTCCCCCCCCCCCCCCGGAGCAGGGGGGGAAAAATTGCTGAGGGGGGGGAAGTTTTGCAAAAAATGGGCCCAAAAATGGTTATTTTCTGGCGTATTTTGCATGGTGAAACACAAAAACTTCTCAAAAATGCCAGGATTTAAGCCAAAAATAGCTATTTGTACGTAAAAATCTGCGGTGAAGCCGGAAAATTTTTGAGAATTTGACCGTTTTTGGCAAAAATGTAGACCTCATTAAGGGGGAAGCCCAAAATCCGGGGGAGGGGGCGATTTCGAGAGGGAAGGCATTTTTGGCCCCCCCCCGGTAAAAAATTACCCTGGTAAAGTACCACTAACACAATTTATATCCGTCCAGCTCCAGTAAAAACAGATGCTCACAAAAACAATGAATAAAATCTTTGATTATAAATCTCTAGAAATCTTGTGTGTACTTCTATTTCTATTTATCTACGCATACATGTAGCACAATATCAGATACGTAATCGTATGTAGCTTTCGACGGGATTCTGTAATGACCTCTCTTAATTAAAAGTAGGCCAAACCACCAAGATAAATGCCTAAATCTGGCAATCTCAAGGGAGTCAAAAACTATTCGGATTTCGTTCCATATTATCTCTATACTAACTATATATATAAATTCCGCCAAATCTAATCTGAAACTAGTTAAACGCTATGTGCGCCGTTTCAAATCAACCTTAAATTCTTTTTCTTAATCATACTATAATTATAATTACTTACAAACATAAGCGTAGATAAGAGGGGAGGGCGGTTCTCGCGTCTCCAAAGCCCCCCCCCCTTAAAGCTAAATTAATTAATTAATTTATTAGTAATTTTGCTAAAGCGAAATCCTTTTAGCCCACGCGAAACACGACCTTCACAATTTCGTCATAATTAGGCGAAAAACCTTAAGAGCTGAGGTAGATTTATCTTTGTGGCATGGTATATATTTTTTAGTTCCACTGTATCTTCGCACACTTTTTCTTGGGAGGCTAACAACAACTACTGCCACCACACACACTGCAAAATATTTTGCGCCGACGGCGCACTTACGTACGTTTTTCTTAATTCTTAATTCTGTTAAAGATGCATCGTCCTAACTTTGATTATAGACACCACTTTATGCAGATTTACTGCCTCCAGAACGGATCAAACTAACAAGCAAGCAACTACATAACAAAATATTAAACGAATTAAACGCAATGTCGCGAAAACCGATGTAAAAGCATTAAGACAAAAAATAATTTCATCAAAAAATATATGTAACAAAACATGAAATGACATAATACTTTCGATAGCAGTATTCGGTAAATGCATAAAATTTCTCAAATTGCGGGGGGCGCCGCCCTCAGACCTATATGTTGTATCCCTTTGGCATGCCAAAGGTCCCCCCACCGCTAGCGAAGAGTTACCTACTCCTACACACAACGGTTTCTAATAATTATATATAGGTATATATATATATATATATATATATATATATATATATATATATATATATTTAACAGTTATCCAATTAGTGCGCCAATGAAAATGGTAGCACTAATACGTAATTTATAAATAGAATTTATAAATATAAATTTATTTGATCACGAATTTATTAGCTGTATAATACTTCTATTCCTTTCGTTCACCCATTTGAAATTTATCATTTCATTTCACTTTATGATAAGAGATTTATGTACGTAACCTAACATGACAACTTGTTGAAGTGCCTCAACTGCAAAAACTGGGTGGAACATAAATCACATACCTAGGTAATAATATAGAGATCTGCATATTGTAGTTTCGGATATTTTGATTTATCACTTTAATGAATATATCTAACAAATGTCCTGAAACAATGTGTCACCAAAAAAGCAAGAACAGGAAAAAACTCATCAGCAGCCATGCTCACTCACGCTTATTATTTTGCTCTATTGCTTAAACATAAGTATTGTTACATACGTACGTACATGCATATACTTGTTAACAAAATTAGTCAAGAAAAGCACGCCTCCAAACTGAATTTGACTTAGTTATCAACTTTTATCAGCATATACTTAGCCCCAGCACGTCGACAAAAGTATATATTAATACAAGCAAGCAAGCAAGCAGGGAAGTACGATTTAGTTAGATTAGACCTAACAGAACATGCCCATAGCATATCTCTTTGTACACAGGGTCTATGTAATACCTCCCTTCTTAAGTATAACTCAGTAGGGCTGCCCTCTCCAATTATTCGTGTCCATTTCACGCCTCAGGCGTTCGGTCTTAACACCATCAACTCCTGCCAGGAGGCGGAACTACTACCTTCTAGTCAATTCGTAGCCTATGACAAAAGCATACATTATAGAAGTCGTCAATAACAGATAAAATATTTTTCCTCTTTTTTGCTGTTTTTTATATTTGCTATTACGTATCTATATAGGATTGGCGTCAGTAACTGACAAAAATAATTTTCCATTTTATGATGCCGTCACCTATCCATATTACACATTGTTGTCAAGAACCAATAAAACATTTTTCTTAGTTCTATTTTTTAAATTTGCTATTTCGTATTTATAATTGTCGTCAATAAAAGATAAGATATATATATATATATATATTCTCTCTTGTCTATTTTCTATTACGCATCTATATTAATGTTGTCAATAACACATCAAATATTTTCCTTTTTCTCGCATTTCCTATTTCTCCATTTCCTTTCCTTTTCTGCTGTTCTGTGAACTAGATAAACAACAGGTAAAAGAGTGTGGGGAGGGGAAAGATAGCTGAAAATCTACAAATATGAAAAATCTTGCCCACCTCCCACTCATTCCTTTAGTCTTAAGGACAGAAATGATTACATATATACGTTTTGTACGGACGGATCGTTAGCATATGTATATATGTACTAGCTCTTCTTAATTAGAAAAGAAAGGTTCCCCCCATTTTCCACGACACTAGAGTCTCACATTTCCTATTTTTCCGTTGGCAGCAGGAGCAGTCAAACCAGATATTTCCTAACCTAAAGCCTACATCGTCCGAATATGTATATATTAATGAGTGTAGAAAACTCACTATGACTCTAACTCTCCCCAAACATGGAAAAGATAGAGATATCAAACAGCGAAAGAGAAAGAAAGACGGATCGTCTTCAGAAATGGAGCCCCCTTTCCCCTCTCCTATCCTAAACTTTCTCCCCGCCGAAGTTGATATCTACTTTTGAACCCCGATTTTCCTCCAACTCCACACATTTCCTCTTCCATTATTTTTCGACTCAGTCGTCATACGTATATACTATTGTTTTTGTCAGTTTTTTTTACAAAAATCAGTTCATCACTGCATCGAATTTACGTATATATATGTGGTAGACAGATAGCGAAGTTAGACACTTCTAGAAGTGTCTAGTCATTTTAGACACTTCGCAAAGTGCCTAGACACATTGCGAAAATTTTGACAGAGTAACGTTTTTCTGCAATGTGTCTAGGCACTTCGCGAAGTGTCTGACCTTCATTAGACACATGCAGAAAATGTCATTTGTCATGAACTATATGACTCCAATGAATTTATTTTGACACAACTGTGGTTCAACTTTCGGAAATTTTAAATATTTAGTTTTTACATATTTTACTGGATATTCTTACATATGGATATGCATACTTACATTTCGTCTGCAGTCTATTGTAACAAAGTCAAAACAACAAGACTAAATTAATTAAATTAGCAATTAGTATTTTTATTTTTTCAGAAAGTGAAAAATTTCAAAAATGTTCCAAATTTATTATTGAAATTTAGTATGAAGTTTCTATGTTGCAATCACAAAAATTGCGTCAATGAATTCAAGAGATTTGACATTCATTTTGAGCACCAACTTTACAATTAACAGTTTCAATTGCTTTTTCCGAATTTTTGCAGTTTGAAGTGCTTGTTCAGAATTTCGTGAACCACAGAGCTGTACTGGACAACATCTGAAATGATATATATCTTTTAGTACTTTTTCACGAATCAAGACATGAGCATAAGTATACATACAGATTATAAAGTGATAACGTTAAAATTAGAAGGATATCCAGCATTTTCCTTACATTTAAGCGCAACCTGAATTTCGCCTAGTTTTCTCAACTTATGACGTTATTTCTGTGTCTGTGATGACTGAAAAGTTTTTGTAAAAATCTGACTGATTTGTCCAGTGAAGAATTTAATTGCTAATTTAAATAATTTAGTCTTGTTTTGACTTTGTTACAATAGACTGCAGACGAAATGTAAGTATAAGTATCAATGTAAAAACTAAATATTTGAAATTTCCGAAAGTTGAACCACAGTTGTGTCAACAAATAAATTGATTGGAGTCATATAGTTCATGACAAATGAAATTTTCTGCATGTGTCTAATGAAGGTCAGACACTTCGCGAAGTGCCTAGACACATTGCAGAAAAACGTTACTCTGACAAAATTTTCGGAATGTGTCTAGGCACTTTGCGAAGTGTCTAAAATGACTAGACACTTCTAGAAGTGTCTAACTTCGCTATCTGTCTACCACATATATACTCTTTCATGCTCGGTTAGGTGAATGCCCACTCTACTAAGCTATATAATATTTTGGATTGACAACATTCATTATTTAGTATGACTAATTAATCACGGATATGAAGCTTCTGTTATTTGCGGGTTGGGCTGCTAGCATTTGAAAGGGATGCAACGGGGCCTGGCCCCGGCCCCGGTCCTGACTGGGGCCAAAATTAGCAAAATTTTGCAAAATTTTGAAATTTCGAAAGTCAAAAAGTGTTACAATTCGTGTGTATATCACAAATTATGGGAAAATTTGAATTTTCAAGAAAATTTTTGAAAATTTTCGATTTGAACCCCAATTTCCAGGCCCCGGACCCGGTAGTGGCGGCCCCGGTGCATCTCTATTTGAAACCACCCGCCAAGCCCCAAGGCACAAAAAGCGTTTACCCAATAAGCCTAATCGAACCCCCATTTTGCAACACCCCCCCTCATTCTTCAAATTCTAGATGACACTTAGTTATTGCAGACAATGTTTAATTCTTGTTACTTTTGTTTCATAACAGTAAGGCTTCCCTAATTTCGCAATTAATCCCGCAATCACGGCTCCTATACACTTTGGTCAAACCTGGAGATGTTAGTTGATAATGTTGTATATACTCCTTTTCTAGATTCAAGCGGGTCCTTATCTCTTGTGCAAATCGAAAACATTTTGGACACTCTTAGTCCTAGTAATTCCAAAAGTAATTATTAGTCCTTATTCCAAAAACTAGATTTTGCTATGCAGGTATATAAAGAGGTAAACGTTTATATACCCTTAGAGATAGGCCGATCCTGCCACAAAACATGGGGTGTCGGCTGGGTTTTTTCTAGGCGAAAAAACGTGGTGGGGCGGGGATAAAATGGGCTAAAAAATCAAAAAAATTGTCAAAAATTGCGCGTGTTCAACTGCTATAAAACTGTTATAACAAAACTAAAACGTGCTCAAAAATCAAGTTTTAGTACCAAAATAGACGATTTTGGACCAAAAAATTCCGCAGAAAAAAATTCCAAAAAATTGTAAGAAAATTTTAACCAAAAATTCTTAAAATTTGGCATTTTCTGGGCACCTTATAGTGAGTGGGGTTGACAAGCGCAAAAAAGTTGGGGGCGGCGAGTAGGGGGAACCCAAAAAGTGGCTGCATCTATGGAAGGGGCGACCCGGCGACCCCTCTACAAAAAGTTGTTCTTACTAGCTTCCCACCCACCAGGTGGCACCCATTTACCGATCAGTTAAGGATTAGGATGGATATCTGGGTTGATAAGAGCAGCGAAATATTTGTGTGGTCTCCGGGATCGAGTCACCCACCCCAAGCTTCTACGTTCTGACAAGCGCCGTCCTGGCATATTTTTAGGCCAAATTTATGGGGGGGGGGCTTCATGGGGGCCCCCCATTGATGGGGGCTCACCCAGAATGGGGGGAATATTTTGGAACCTTTTTCGAATTTTTACGGGTTTTTCGTGCAAAAATCGCTAAAAATGACTAATTTTAAGCTGTTTTTAGGCTAGAATAGTGAAAATTTCGTTAAAAATCCGGCGAAGCCAGAAAAATTTTTGAAAATTTTAGGGTAAAAATGGTAAAATTCGACAATTTTTGGGGTAAGGGGGAGGTCGGAATTTATGAGGGGGCATTTCATGGGGGGGGGGGCTACTCGAATGTGGGGGGAGGTCGCCGAATAGGGGGCGCACCCCCCCCCCAGTAAAAATAAGCCAGGCCGTAGACCACTCGGCCATCTAGACCCTGGACTAAATTTTGCTAACTAAGCAAAGTCTACATATAGGTACGTTTGAGCTCAGTTCCATAACATTGTATACAAAATAGAGGAAAGAAAAAGAAATATATATACGTATGTTACATACTAAATCCATACCTATAACATAATTCTAATCCAACGGTGTGTTTACTTTTGTCTTTCCAGCAGTACAAGTTATGCACGTCGTAAGTGGGTATCTTACTGTGAGAACATACACCTGTTACATACGTACCTTTCTTTCGTTCTAGAAGGGCTCAGCATTATCCAATAGGACAAGACACAGACACAGAGGGTCTTAGGTAAAACTTTTATTTCAGGTTAGTAGTAGCATTCCTTCAGCAGTGTGTACAACAAGGTAGCTGCAGCAGTAATGCCACTAAGCCGGAAATTTGTTGCCGTATTAAGACACATGCTGTGTAGATTATCTATGTATCTATCATCAAGGGAGGAGTTCTAATAGGACAAGGCTTAGCTTAACATCTGTATATTTGCATAATTAGAAATCAATTTGACTTCCCAAACTAATCCTGTGCCCGTTCATCTTAATTAAATCAATCAATTCATACTCAGACACGGTATTATATACGTATATTTTTATTTTTACGTATTTTTTCTAAGTATGTTTCCAGGGCACGGTTTTGTTTGGGCAAAATTGGGGGCATTTGCCCACTCGGGCAATAGTTTGCCCACTCAAATTTAAATTTGCCCAGCAGTTTTCCCACTGAAAAATTGGACCACAGAGGTAAAAGAAGTGAACATTTCTATTACGGTTTAATTGCTAATTTTTAAAAAATCTTCAATTTTTTTGGGGGGGGGGCTACCCCCCGCTGGGGTTCCTGTGTCACTACTTATTGTAATTTGATTTACTTTACTTCACTTCACTTATAAATCATATATTGTCTATTTCTAAATATGTCTCCTCGAAATGTTGCAAAATTTGTAAAATTTATAAAAAAGTGCAACTGCAGAAAATCGAAACTATGACTCAAAACATGTGCAAAAATATAAAAATTTGAAAAATTCGTTAAGCTTCTGGGGGGCTGCGCCCCCCAGACCCCTACTGTTGTTTTAATATGTATAAGAACCCTGTATTGTAGAAAAACTAAGATTGCTTAAGGCACAACTACAGAAAACGACAGGAAATTCAATGGTATGAAATAAAACACGTTATTAATTAAAGCAAAGTTAAAATTAAGGTTAAAAATCGCTTAGCATAATTTTGCAATTTTGCCCACCGATCACTAAATTTGCCCATTCAATCCTAAATTTGCCCACCAAAATGCCCACTGGTCGTTTTGAAAAAACCCTGTTCCAGGGTATTTTTAGGGATTGTTTTCCGGGGGGGGGCCCGGGCCCGGGGGGGGGGAAGATTTTTTGCAAAAATGAACCAAAAAATGGTATTGATGGCGAAGCCGGAAAATTTTTGAAAATTGGCCGATTTTTGGCAAACATTTGGGCCTCCAAAAAATCCAGGGGGGGAAGCAAAAATCCCGGGAGGGGGCGATTTCGGGGGAGGGAAGGCATTTTCGGGGGGAGGTCAATTTCGGGGGGGCCTGTAAAAATACCCTGTGTTTCCGCATCAGTAAAATTAGTATAGGAGTATTTTTATTTTGCTCTGCATATATACAAGCAGACAAGCACGTCATGCATTTCAATTAATATATGTATTATACAAACACATAATTTGACACTTTCATTTCAGTCAAAGCAAGACAACAACAACAACAACAACAAGTACAGGATCAATGCTTGACGAGAGTCTCACTTTTCGTCTCAATCTCTCACTGGGTCCCGGTGACGACCTAGCCGGACTGCCGCCCCCGGGAACGGCGGGAGCCGCGACCGGTTCAGGGAGCGCCCCACTCATTGATGAAATTGTACAGTTTGCCAAAGTGGTACTGTTGGCCATCTGTCTGCTGGTCGGCGTCCCCGTTAACATGGGAACTTTCATTCTACTGATTCGAAAACACAGACTTCGGCCTACACGACTGTCACTGCTACATCTGAATCGAAATATTACGGACATTTTTGTACTCTGCATCTATGTGCCAAGTCAGATGGCCAACTACATCGGGTCAGCCGAATGGTACGGGGGAGATGTCCTGTGCCGACTCGTCCGATATGGCCGAAATTTTGCATTTCAAGTAAGTATATACGTAATGAATTTTAATTTTAATTGAAAAATTAATTAAATTACATAGTTAAAATTGGAAAATATATATAACGATAAATTTCCGCGTTCTAGTTTGCAATGCAACAATCTTTGCTTATTGCAGGGATCTTTTTCTTGGTGGGGGGGCTTCCTGTGCCCATTAGAACTGACACATTTTAGTGGGGGTGTGGGGGCCCCCACCCACTTGTTTTTGGGGGTCGCCCAAATTTGTCAAAAAATTAACTTTCTGAGCTGAGGTCAACTTTCAAAAATTTTCTCAATTTTTAGCTAATTTATGGACTTATAACTTCAGTTTAAGCTTAAAAACAGCAATTTTGTGCGTTTTTACCCTAAAATGCTAATTTTTCGCTAAACATTTAGGTAAATTTATACCATGGACTCGCCCCCCACTTCCCCCTCTCTAGGGGGCACGGTATTTTTCGGGTTTTTTGGAGGGGGGGAGATTTTTTGCAAAACTGAGCTAAAAATTGGTATTTTTTGGCGTATTTTACACGTAGAAAGGCAAAAAGTTCTCAAAAATGCCAGGATTTCAGCTAAAAATAGCTAATTTTACGAAAAAATCTCCGGCGAAGCCGAAAATTTTTTGAAAATTTAAACATTTTTGGCAAAAATTTGGCCCCCCCAAAAATCCCGGGGGAGGGAAAGCAAAAATCCCGGGAGGGGGCGATTTTGGAGTGAAGGCATTTTCGGGGGGAGAAGGTCAATTTCGGGGGAGGGGGGCCGCCCCCCCACTTTCAAAACCCTAAAAAATGCCAATAGAATAAGCCCAGACATTAGCAGAACTGTCCGTTTATCGGAAAATTAAATAAACGAGGGCTGACAGCTCGATTCGTGAAGAATACACAAGACATAAATCAGCAAAAAACAATAGAAAATGGCCTGGCCTACAGTCACCATGGCAAAGTATAAGTCCGAAACAGGAGAGAGCCAATGCGCAGGCGACTCATCATTCCCTTTAATGGGAACTAACCAGCTGCTAACTTTACCATCTTTCAGGCCGCTTCCAACATTGTCGTCTGCATAGCCATCGACCGACTGCACGCCGTGTGCGGTGTGCAGCGTGCAGCACCTGGTCTCAGTCTGCGCACCGTGCGCCTCAGCCTGCTGGTAGCCTGGGCGGTGGCTCTGCTCATCAACATCCCCACCATCATTGTCATCCACACCATCGACGTGGGCAACTCCACCGTCTGTCACTACATCTGGGTCCCGTTGAGCGTCAGCGGCATCGAACAGTACATCATCAGTATGCCCTGGGAGGAGAAACTGTTCACCATCACCCATCTGCTGCACCAGTTCTGGTTGCCGGCACTGATCATTGCCCTGATCTACATTCGCATTGCTCGCGAACTGAGCCTCCATAGACGGCTGGCCCGGCGAAAACAGAGCGAATGGACCAAAAGTGGAGGCGGGGGCGGCGGAGTAACCCAGACGGATCTGGATGGGCTCGACGGGGAGGGAGAGGATCGACTTAGCCGCCAGCTGAGCACCCAGATCACGGAACAACCGTCCTTCAGTCCCCGGCCTTCGCACAGGAGCCGGGGGAATACGCTTAGCATCAAAATGAAAAGGTCAGTCAAATTAGATATATATATACATCAAGTTTGTGCATTTATTACTGTGAAAATTAGACATCAATCATGAGGGAAAAAGTAAAAAATTTAGAAACAATTTTTCCTGTTTTTACGGTAAAAACGACTGAAGTTCATTTATAATATTGTGCATTCATTCCTTCATTCATACAGAAAAGAAGAGCAGAGCATGAAAAACCCGCACTTTCAATCGCACAAAGTAATATTAACTTACAATTGCTTACATTTAACATTTGTTAAACACAGATAATGTGGTGTATGTAGAGCACAATTACGACTATTTAATCCATAAATATTTATCATTGGATGGCTGTTGTATTATCATCTCACCAAAATGTTTTGCAATTTTCCCCAACTTCAAAATACAGTAAGTATGCAGTTTGAATTTGAGCGCTTTAACTTCTAAGCAAGCACATTGATAAGCGAGCAATTATCTATTTGTTTCACTATATATATACTTTACTTGCAAAACACCGAATCAAGATCTCTTCTCTGTGATTTCAGGGGCTCAATCCGTGGCTCACGACCCAGGCTAACGGCCCTGGGGGCCAGGCGCTCCCTGCCCAGCGTAGATCTGGACGAGACCTCAGCCCTGACAGACTATCCCGGGCCCAGCTGCAGCTCCTATCACCGGCTGCCCTCCGAACAGCTGTTACTCAACGGCCATTCCCATTCACAGCAGCAACACTCCGGCTCACCCTATCGACTCCCAAAGCACAGTCTTAGTCTACGCTCCGCCTACTCCATCAGTAACGTTTCCTGCAGTTCCACAATGATGCGCCAAACCACCGGAGCAGAATCCGGGAGCATAATTTCCACCGGAAATATTTCCGTGTCCGGACAACAGAGCCGGAAATGGGCCGGATATCGGGCCAGTGCCCGAGCCATGCGACAATCGGCGCTGATCGTACTGTACTACATCCTCTGCTGGACCCCGTACAACCTACTGTCCCTGTGGCAGTTTATGGACCGGGCCAGCTACATCCGATACATGCACTACATCCGCTTTCTGTACTGTCTGATTGTGGTCAACTCCATCATTAATCCCTGGCTGTACGGGGTGGCCATGCGATGGCGTCGCAGTGCGTCCACGAAGACGACAGGCACAACGCGACGCGGTGGACCACCCACCACGCTGGGCGGCGGAGTAGGAGGTCACTAGTGGCCAGTCTTTCAAAAACGGGCAGGCCGGAGCCAGACAACAATGGACAAGCTGAATATACCCGAATTGTCTAATTAGCACAACATTAATTAAGCAATCGATACAACTATCTGGATCGCGCTATGTGCATACGGCACGTATAAAATGCACTGCTCCAAAAGCGTGCGTATAGATACGTAACTGCGTACCAGTTTAAAAGGCGGTGTTATTCTCCCACACAACTACGGTTTCGCTCAGTGTCTGTCAAGTCAGGGCAGATGTCATAATACGAAGCAAAGAAACAAGAGTTGCTGTAAATAGTAGCATCCATGAACGTCAATGTTGTTGTCAACGAAAAGTTGACCCTCAGGCGGAAACTTTGCTACATTCTGTTAGCGCAATTTCTAATCAATACTGCTTAATCGATACTGGATAATAGTAGTGGCCAATCAGTGTTCACTCAATTCAGAAGAATTTTACCGCTGTTAATAATGATTTATCGAACGCTAATGGAGTCATCATATCATTATTCACTTAATTCGCCAAGAATACTCCATTACATATCAGGAAAATGAAAAAGCTAAATGCATTTTGATCAATTACATATACATCGCATAAATGCATGCATGCATAAATGCATAAATAGTTAATAAGACTAACACTTAGAAAGGTCAAAGGTCACAAACGCTTTTAGCCCTGAAATCAATAATCTACGCACATACATTTTGCCCAAACGGCCCATTTCTGCCTACGTTTTATGGTACATTCGTACTGTGTAGTGCATTCACATCAAGTTACGAAACGCTAACGGGTAACACTTAACACAAAGTAAATAGTTTTTATTTCAGAAATATTCCTTGAAACAAGCTGTTGCACAACCTGTCGACTAATAGAACATTTCTCCCGCAAAACTGTACCATGTTTGGGTATTTAATATGAAGCTCCCTGGGGGAGGTAAACTTAAACTGATCACAGCAATACGATGACACAATCAAGGCAGCCAATTCAACTACCGTTGGGCCCAAATAAACGGTTACATGAAGTGAGTGCTACTGCTACAGACTTCCATTTGAGCCGTTCAAATTTTATTGCCAAAACAAAGAATGACTTCACTTCACTTCGCGAGGCGGTTCACTTCATGTAACACTTTATTAGGGCCTGGGCCGGCCCAACTGTATAGAGGGAGCTGCTTGCTACGTTTCCTATGTTATTTCTTTTTCCCTTCCCAGCCTCCGTATGCAAGTTTTTTGTCTCTAAAAGCTCACAGTTCGAAGAAACTTGCTGAAAACCTCTTCGTCCTGCACGAAGCAACAGGTTTCAGCTAATGTCTGACACAAAAATGTGGCTAGAAACTGTGATCACTTGTACAGCATAGAATCCTTATGATATGACGGAAATATTAATAAAATTCAAAATTTTGAAATATTGCAAAATATTGAATTATCTGGGTTTTTGCCCGGAATATGCAAGCTAAAAATTTCTCTTTTAGAAAAATCCTCCCACGTATTTAAAAACACACAAAATGACATAATGATCTTTGCCGCTTTTTCAACCTTGACTGACAAGCAACTGCTCATTCAGAATCAGACTGGGATAGAAAATTTTTTCGCTTTCATTTGGGAACTCGAAATCAAAAATAGCAGTTACATACAACTCATATTGTGTGCCCTTATATCAACTGGATTTTGGGTAAGATTGTTATTTGTTACATAAACCGATAACTCAAAAGCTATTGAAAGAAGAGCTTATCTCTGAAAACTAAAAACGCAATAAGCGACGGAGTAGCAAACGTTTTCCATCATAAAGAATTTTGTATCCTTCGTGGATCCGCCTGTTAGCTCGCATAGATTCAGCAAAGCAATTCATTAAGCATAAATCTCTGTTCTCACCAGTATACTGAAATTTTGTGGGAAAAGGTGGTAATTTTCCCTAAAATTAACTTAATTTTTTGAAAATACTTTTAAGATGGTAAAGTAGTTGCCTATTCGGTCCCGAACATAAAACCGAAAACATTTTTTATTAAGTACTAAGCAAAGCAGTAGCTTAACAAAGTTGAAAAAGCGAAAAGATCTGCTTGTTTACAGATGGGGAAATTTTGTTAAAAGAAAGAAATGTTTAGCTCGCATATTCCGGACACAAACCCAGATAACCCGATATTTAGAAATTGTTCAAAATTGTAAATTTCAAAGAAAAGCTTCCTTTCGTCATAAGGATTTTGAAACTATATCTAATGTTATGGGTCTCTGGTGAATATTAAATGCAGCACAAATGATCACCGATTTCTACACACATTTTTGTGGCAGACTTTTCACAGGAACTTCAATTTACCGGCACTGCTTACCTCACTCCCGCCATCGCGCTTTCGCTTCTTGCCACGACCAGACAATTTGATTTTAATCGGAGCCACCTTCTGCCCACCCTTGTCCTTTCCACGTTTACGGGCTAAAAGTAGGAAGAAAAAGTGATCAAATCGGAACAAAATCGAACATTACAACCCAAATTGAACCTTTAAATTAGGATGTAAAACCGAGTTATGTTCAGATTTCATATCCCATACTACTAGGAATTAATATTTAATATGGTCGAGTTCCCTTGCCTTTTCCTATTTAGTTTGGATTAGATGAGTTCAGAAAGCTGCTTTACTTTCTGCATTTTGCTTGGTGTTACAGCTTTGGGGATTCAGTAGGGTAGATAAAGTCAAAACAGCCACAAATCAACCGGTTGCGTGAAGGTTGGTCTGACTTTGGGTGTCCACGTTTGATTTTCATTTCTCTAGCTTTGGGGATTCAAAAACCCATGGCACAAAAGATTGGGGGGGGGGGCGAAAAATCTTGAAACATTTAGTTTTCCATGAAGAGAGGTAGAATACTGTACGGCCGTAGACTGCCATACAATTCTTTGTTTTCCATCTTGCGGTTGGATATGGGGAATGGAATATCCCAGGACAGAGGTATTTATGCACTAATTAATGCTGCGTTATTTTACCAGAATGCCAGAAATATACCATTACTCCCATTCCCAATCAGGGGCGTATCCAGGATTTTGAAACGAGGGATGTCCGCCCCCAGTTTGCAAAAAATGGCCTGGATACGCCCCTGTTCCCAATTATACAAAAAGCAAGCGCATGTGACTGTAGCTTTGTGTCCTGTGACTGCACATTTTGCAGAACAAATACTGAACGTGAAAAATATTTTTATGCGGAAATGTTGCAATATATTATATTAATGTTAGTGCAGAAACGTTGCACATGTTTGTTGCCAATTCTTGTTTTGTCTGGTGAAGTCTTAGAAACATACATACATGAAAGGTTGAAATCAGGATTAAGGAGGTGGTTTCCTTTTGTGTGAATTAGGACCTATAGGCTTCAATTATTTATGAAAGCAGATGAAGCTTTCAAATATGCTATTTTGGTGCTCTTTAACAGTCTGGGACCAGTCCTACATTTTTAGGTGAAAAGATAAGAAATTTTCGGTTTGGTATTATACTCTCAGTAGATGTAGATACATCAGATTGGTTGACATGGATGGAAAGAGGATACAAAACCGAACATTTTTGCATTTACAATCTTCGAGCTATCTCTGGTGTTAAGTCAGTATAAGCCAAAAACGAATTTTGGGGTCAAAAAACGGCCATTTTCGAGGAAATCAGTTTTTTTAAAATTACTGCCAAATCGTACGGACAATTTTGGTCTATTTATACTCAATCGATACGTCGTCCAATTGCTCATTTATCAATGCCTATTAGCTGGGATTCGTTGCTTTAAGCTAGAAATTTGGCCGACAAACCATTTTGGCAAAACTGCGATTATTTTGCTTTGAACATCGATTTCTCAAAAACCACCCAATGGATTTGCCTGATTTTGGCTAGATGAAAATTC
Organism: Trissonchulus latispiculum; assembly: GCA_030248195.1. NCBI lineage: Eukaryota > Metazoa > Nematoda > Enoplea > Enoplida > Ironidae > Trissonchulus > Trissonchulus latispiculum. The sequence continues at coordinate 29,312 of JASAND010021645.1, forward strand.
ACACTGTTGCGGAGGGACATTTTTCTTGGTTTGAGCTAAAACATCTCCAGTTGCGAGAAAACTGAATATAAAGTTGCGAAATTTCGTGTCACCGCACATTTGCCGGATTTTCTGGAGTATTGAGGCTTGTTGAGCTAAATCCAAAAATGTCCCTCGGCCCATATGACCTTCATATCATGGCACAAGAAAAAATTTTCGCTTATTCTACAGTTCTGAGAAATCGATGTTCAAATATTTTTGGTCTGTACTCAGCCTATCAGATGTCAGTATGTCAGAAAATTTTTGCTAGTTTTGTGCTAATTTTGCTAGCTTCGTAAACTCATGGGAATGTACAGATGATAAGCTTTAGAACGATGTATAAAGTTTTTACCAACTCACAAAATTGCGAAAGTTATAGCGTTTCAAAAAATCACCACAAAAGCACTGCACAAAATGATACCGCCACCTTAAAAGAAATTAATAAAAATGCCCAGGGCGAGGATCGAGCCGCCGAGCTTTAGATCTTGAATAGAACGATCTACCACCGAGCCACACCCTCGGACGCTGATTTAAATTTATTGCGCTAATTTCAACCTTTCGGGCTCACGTGAAACACTGATATTTAATACGTACGTTCAATTAGTGGATTAATTTCCTGAAATTCGCGCCACTTCGCGGCCACCAGTGACATCAAACGCGCCTGGCGAATGTTGGGATTGGCTTCCTGAATCATGGGGCGAACACGCGAAACAAATGCCTGAAATAGCAAAAAACATTATAGCTCACTGTATAGGAAAAAACATCTGTGTGCCTATACTCAATGATTTGATTCAAATTTGAAAAACAAGAACCACCTGAACTCATTGGAACCACACCTGTGCCTAATTTATGAATTGATTAAAATGTGGAATTTGAAATCAAAAATTCGAATTTGAATACAGCAACCTTTTTTCGAGGCCAGACTGTCAAAAATATTTCCAAACTTATAAGCTTATTTGAAGCTTAAGAACAGCACCGTTTTGAATGTTTAAATTTTAAAACCCTAATTTTTCGCTAAAAGCCGGGTATAAATATACTTTTGTCTTGCCCACACCCCCACTTTCTGGAAGCCCTCCCCCCCCCATTTGTCAATTTATGGAGGAATGACCACCAAATGAACTATGTAATCTACAACCACAGTGAGATGTGATGCTTGATAACGTACTTTGTAAGTACTGAGAGGCTCATATTCGTCCTCGCCAAAGTTCAGCTCCACATTCTGCAGTTCATGCTGCTGACAGATTTCCTCTGAGGTTAACAGTTCTGGAGTTCGCGGCTGCGGAGTTTCCTGCACAAAAAGAACAGCAAAAACTATTTAAACAAAAGAAGGGGAAAAACAAACAAAACACAGGATAGGAAACAGTAATGCCGCCATAACGTGTCAGCTACCTATATTGCGAAGCAGGCGCGTAGCCAGGGGGGGGGGAATGGGGGAATTCCCCCCCGAAATGGTGTTGCCCCCCAGAGATTTTTTCCTGCCACGTATGTAAACGCCTATTTTTCAAAAAATTTTCGCGCCTTTGGCGCGAACTATGTGTATTATACCATTGTAATACGTGTTTCGCACTAAAAAATGAGTACTAATTGCCCTAATTGGTGTACTTTGACCACCTTCTGCATCATTTGGGTGCATAAACAAGCATTGCGCCTTAAATATTATTGTAATTTCAACGAATGCTCTGTAAAAATTCCACGAAGGTCACGAAATAGAAAAATTTCTCAGCTTCTGGGGGGCTCTGCCCCCCAGACCCCCCGCAAAAATTTTGCATTTCCCCCCCCCGAAATTTTTTTCTGGCTACGCTAGTGTTGCGAAGCATGTATATAAGTTCGAATATTTTAACATTGCATGTCGAAAGTCAATCTGCTGCTGCTTATTAATAGATAAAGCATGAAACCAGCCAGCCAGTTTAACTAAATTATTAAATGAGAGAACTTGTGTGCAAACAAGAAAATTTCCGAAAAACAAACGTTTATACGTACCTACATTTAATGATTACAGCATTTAACAAATTGCTTAAGATGCTGGTATCCTTTTGTGCAGTGCTTTTGTGGTGATTTTTCAAAACGCCATAACTTTCGCAATTTTGGGAGTTGGAAAGAGCTTTATACATCGTTTTAAAGCTTATAATCTGTAAAGCTTATAATCTGTACATTCACATGAGCTTACGAAACTAGCAAAATTGGCAAAAAATAGCAATAAACTTCCGACATGCTGATATCTGACAGACATGTGGGTCGAGGGACATTTTTTGGATTTGGCTCAACAAGTCTCAGTACTCCAGAAAATCCGGCAAATGCGCGATGACACGAAATTTCGCAACTTTCTGTTCAGTTTTCTCACACCTGGAGATGTTTTAGCTCAAACCAAGAAAAATGTCCCTCCGCAACAGTGTTTTTTTCGTCGACGGCTTATGTGTAACGTTACACACCTTTCCAAAATTTTTTGCTATTTTTCAGAAAAAAGTGTGTAACTACCTAAAAATTCCTAATTTACGCGCGTTTTGCTTAACACATGTATACAATTTTACAGCTAACAAAATTATTCCGTTAAAAAATTATAAGTAAAATTTCAACCTCTTATTTACAGCAATATTTGGAATTTCACCAAATCGGATCGACAAAAATAAAAAAATTGAGCAGTTACATCGATGATTTGCATTTATTGGTTTTGACTTGATAGAACGAAGGAAAACACCAGTGCACCGAAGGAGCATAATTTTTCTGTTGCACAAAACTTAGCAAGGAACCAGTTAAATTTCGCTTTATAAGCTGAAAAATTTTGGTGTGTACGCGTTCTTAATACAAGAGCGAACAAATATAGCAGAATATAATATGCAATAACTAATATATACTTAAATAATACCGAAAATAAATGCAAGATATGGTGCGAAAGGGGGGTCTGGGGGGCGAAGCCCCCCAGAAACGATAAATATGTGGAAACAAATGAATGAGCATTGGAAAAAGTTCCGACCATTTGGTAAAATTTGTCCAAAATTTTGGTGTAACGTTACACAGTCGTCAAAATTTTTTTGCTATTTTCCAGAAAAAAGTGTGTAATTACACGCGTTTTTGAGCAAAAAAACACTGCTCCGCAATAGGGCAAATTTTCATTCAGCCCAAAATCACGCGAATCCATTGGACAGTTTTTGAGAAATCAATGTTCAAAACAAAATATTCGCAATTTTGCCAAAATGGTTTTTCGACGAATTCCCTTGCTTAAAGCAACGAACTCCAGCGAATAGGTATTGATAAAATGCGAAATTGGACGGTGTATCGATTGAGTATAAATAAGCCGAAATTGTCTGTAAGATTTGGCAGTAATTTTGAAAAAACTGATTTCGTCAATAATGGCCATTTTTTGACCCCAAAAATCGTTTTTGGCTTATACTGCCTTAACCACCAGAGGTAGCTCAAAAGTTGTAAAAGCAAAAATGTTCATTTTGGTGCCTTCTTTCCAGTCATAACAATAACAACCAATCCGGTGTAGCGACTATGTACTGAGAGAATAAGGGCAAAAACCAAAACTTTCTTATCTTTAAACCTAAAAATCCGGGACTGGTCCCAGAATGTTAAAGAGCACGAAAATAAGGTATTTGGAAAGTTTCATCCACTTTCATAAAGAATTGAAGCTTGTAGGGTCGAATTTCCAGCACCTTAAAGACAAGTAAATAGACAAGTAAGTGAGCCCAAAGAATACATATGATTTGCATAAACAGGAAAGAATATCTGATTTTGCAAAATGTAATATATACGTATTAGAGATGCACCCAGGCAGCCACTACCGGGACCGGGGTCACCTAGGCTGGGGCCTGGAAATTGGGGGTCCTAATCGAAAATTTTTAAAAATTTTCTTGAAAATTTAAATTTTAACGTGTAGCACTTTTGGCATTCGAAATTTCCAAATTTTGGTCAAAAATGAGAAAAATGTTGCTAATTTTTGGCCCCGGTCGGAGCCGGGGCCTGGCCACCGGGGCCAGGGCATGACTGCCGGGGCCGGGGCCAGGCCCCGGTGCATCCCTACTATATAAATAGATATATATACCTCCTTTTCAACGGTTCGCTTTCGTTTGCCACGTTTGGACTTTTTCCCAGAAGACGTAGATGGAGCAGCACTCCCAGAACCAGCGGTATTTTTCTCCGGCCGTCGGCGCTTGCCTCTGCCCAGCGCTGTGGCGTCCGCTTCCCCGGCAGTCTCATCCTCTTCGTCACAATCCTGATCGCCCTCCGGCTCATCATCGTCACCTAAAATAAGCAAACAATCAATCAAAGAGCCAGATATATACTTTGAGGGAAATACGACAAAAGGTACAATAACAAGTAGACATGAAATAATAAATGAAAACAAGTAACAAACAGAACAGAAGAAGGAAATCTCCTTAAAAAGAATTTGAAGAATGTTACGACACGAAAAATTGATACGTATATAATACAAAATTTTAAAAAGATTTGAACAGACCGTGAAAATATTTTGAGACTGTGATTAATCTGTATATATAACCGAAAAGGCGCGAAAATTTTTAAAAATTGAAAGATGCTTCTGGCGCTAAAAGGTCAATATTACTTGAAATAGACAAGCGCCACAGGCGAGAAAAACTAATGAGATAGAAAACGCCGTGGACGCTGTAATTTTCCTATTTTTTAGATTTATGTATTGAAAACAGCTTATGTATATATATATATATAGTTTTTGTTTTCTCCTCAAAAATCCGGGGGGTACATCGGACAGAAAGGGAGAGGTTGGGACACAAAACCTCACCCTGGGAGCGCTCATGGACCGCAGTTATGATAGAAGGGGGGATTGGAGGAAACCCACTGACGGCGCCACGGGAGGGGCACTGAGGCCCCCTCCTTTGCGATTTGGGCACCTACCTTTGGGGAGAAGGGCTCCTATGTATGTTAGATGAAAATTTTCTCAGATTTGATTCGTATATTCGTATTCAGTTCAGTGTATTCGAGAGGTCCTGTCTACGATCTATTCTGGGCGTTAGACTACGTACGTGACAGAATAAGAAACTGTGACTTATACGCTCGCTGCCTTAATAGAATCCCAATCGACTCCAGAATCCGTTCCTCACGACTACGGTGGCTAGGTCATACATCCCGAATGGCCCCATCTAGACTGACTCGGAAAACCCTGTTTTCCCCGGTCCCAACGGGTTGGAGGAAACCACCTGGCCGGCCGGCAATGTCATGGCGAAAGATGGTGGAGCAGGATCTGGCTGGTGTCCTTACCCCTTACAGGCATGCTAGGTACCCCTGGGAAGACGTGATCCAGGACTTGGCAAGCAACAGGGATCAATGGAGAAGGGTCATAGAAAATGCTGGATTGGAAGCGGAGCCCTTCATGTTGCAGATCCTGCGATGACGAAGGCCCAAGTAAGTAAGTAAAGTAAGTACATTTGATGAAAATTTAAAAATTTGATGAAATTTTATAAAAAGTTAGCAGTTTTGCTAAAAATCGAAAAATTTTTGTCGAAAGTTAGAAATTTTCGGAAATTAAAAGGTAAAAATTGCCAAAATTTGGCAAAAATTTGGTCTTCCCAAAAGAAGTTAGCCAGATTTTAGGGATCGCCCCCGTCCGAAAAATCCTGGCGCCGCTACTGGACCGTCCACCAAAAAAGCAAATTTCCACGCTCCCCAGAATTTGCTACCCCCCCCCCGTTCTTTGGCCAAGAATGGTAAAAACAATCGAAAATTTCGGGGGTTTTCTGGCAATTTTGGCGGACCCCCCAGATTTTTTGCCCAGCCACTCCAATGCTATGGCCACTAGCACAGCACCTGTGATCCGAAAAATTCCGAGCCTAAGGTGGCTAACCAACTAACTAACTAACTAACCTTCAGGATCGCCCTCTCCATAATCATCATCAGCACCAATAAAATCTTCATTTGTATCGTCAATCTGTCCTCCGGGACCTAAAAATTTTTATTCCATGTAACAACTACGCATATATACGTATATATACAAATACAGATGCGACCAAGACTGCACAGGTAAACCAACCAAGCAAGATTTCTGTAGTCTGTCTGAGCTTAGTTATATATATGGACACATAATATCGTCGGTCCAGAGTCAAAAGGTTATAAGTCCACTTTCCAAGTTTAGAGTTACGGCCTTTTGAAAGTTTCAAACTGTTATTTCTCAAAAACTACAAGAGCTATCATTTTTTAATGTGTATCAAAGTTGTAGCCTGAAGCCTTCTCTTTATCGTCATAATAGTTAGATTAGCCTTGATGAGACCACCTGACTGCTAAATCACGTGATTGGACATACGACCTTTTGCTATAACATTATGATAACTGCTATTCCTAATATTTTTTGACGTAAGTCCAGTACATTCCTATTTCCTACGCAATAAATGAAAACACTGTGTACATAAAACAGTTTTCTGGAAGAAAATGTTTACCGCCAACATAAACAAACGTTTTAAAAACAATTACCTAAATTGTGGCATAGTTCAAAGTATCCTACACCAAAACGAAAGCTACGCAATAATAGTCTGACACTTCAGATTGTTGAATACAGTGGTAAAACTCATTCGTGGTAAGTAGTGATGTGTCACACATGATTTCTAGGTCTAAATAGGATAAATAGAGATTCTCTTTACTGATTTTTTCGAACCATTTACACAGTTATTTATGGTGATATCATAGTCGTGAACGCTCAAAGACGCACAATCTACGCACGAAGTCGACACTGCCAATTGTAGCATGGTTAGCGGTTTAAAATGCCATTGCAGCAGGTATACTGACGCGTACAGACGCTTACATACGCGTGTCTGCTTCCGGCTGGAACGATTCCATCGCTATTAGTAGTGGAGGTGACTTTGTTACGTCACTGCTTCTATCTATTCTGGCGACAGGCGGATAAGTCCATGAGCCACCAATCCACAATCCAGCACACGTCTTCGCCGCAGGCTTGAAAAGGTAGCACGGATTAGTGCATTATGTGCAGCTACTCGGCAGCATAATTTAAGGTCTGTGAATTGTTCTCCGACATAACCAATGACTAAGGTCAATAGCCACAGTCATGCCCGGCAAAGGCAGAATCCATTTAGCTCACTGGTCAGCATACATGTGCAAGGGGTGTACTGAGGGTGTACCAGATACACCCTGATTTCTGACTTTAGTTACGTCGACTTGCCCTCCCCCCAGCTGAGCGATGGAGACCGCGCTAAATAATTTCTGATACACCCTATGGAGAGAAGTTTTATGTATGCTGGCCAGGCACAGGGAGCACATGGAAGGATAATCACCAGCAGCATCGACCACTGCAAGAAGGAAATCTCCAAACGGACGTCACTGCTTCTACTTCCTCCTATTACGGGCCCTTCGTCCAAGGGCATTTCTCCAGTAATGCAGAGAATCGCCAAACCAGCACACTTCTTCGCAAGGTTGTGTCCAACACATTCATTTGGAAAGACCAGGATATATAAGTACCGGGACCAACCGCTCGGCAGCATAATTTAAGGAATGGCGTATTCGTCACAACTGACAACCCTCAATCTAGCACATGTCTAGGCCAAATCATCCGTGAAGACCAGGATAGATTCACCTCGGCAGCATAATTTAGGGATTCAGAATTGGAGTCACGCCCCCGAGAGTTGGAACCTATTAGCGCCGTTGGCCAGACAGATGCTAGGGGACACCTGTGGGATCTCCATTCCATGTCCATTATTGTCCATCGGATTTCCCACGGAGGCGGTTTCAACCCCCCCCCCCCCCACACGGCGCTGCTTCAACTTGTCCAACCAAATCTAAATATTGCCGATGCTATGCAAACCAGGACTACAATCCTGGAATAAAAAGATAGCTCTCAGAATTGCTCTCTGAATAGCTCTCTGGATAATTCTCTTTCTCGTCTATGGTGTCGGCGCTCATTCCCATCCCCAAGCAGAAGAGTAAAAAAGTGACCCCTGGAGAGAACTCCAACCTACACAAGGTTATAGGGTGTCGACGCTTATCTCCGGATTCACAGCCCGAAGCCAGGAGCGACAACTCTACGGTTGACTACATCTGTGGAAGGGGGGGCCAGCCCTTCATCAGGCATTACGCCAGAACACAGACTCCTGTTACCTTCCCACCGCAGTGGTACCCATTTACCGACCAGTTAAGGATAGACAGCTGGGTTGGCTGGAGCCCACGGCGAACCGATATGTGCTTAGTCCCTTGCTCAAGGGGATTTGTGAAAGCCTTGTGGCAGCGGGGGTTCGAACCTAGGACCGTCAGATCTTCAGTCGAACACCTTACCACTCGGCCATTACGGCATTACAGCAGTGCCACCCCAAATAACGACTAAAACCTGAAAAAAGAGTTAGCCGCTTGAACCAGCCAATGTCAATCCACACTCTGGAACAGGCTACGCCCCTAAAAAGACCCTTCTAACTGCGTAAATATAATTTATACTCCAGTCTATTTATGCATAAAAGGTCGCAAGTCCTCTATGTTTTAAACTGCTTTGGAGTAAAAGGTCGTTTGTCCTGCACTTACGACTTTTAGAATTGGCTATTTGCTGTGGGCAAGCCGTAAGTGGTACTTCAGTTCTTTTCTAACAAAACCATCACACACGTTCTACACTAAAGGCAAAGCGTTTCCAGAGCTGTAAATCGCACAGGATGCGTTTTGGAGATCCAGCCTTTTGCTACAATGTTCTATGGACTTATGGCTACAAAACGTATATAATAACTCAATTTTCGAAAAAAGTGGACTTACAACCTTTTGACTCTGGACCGACGATATATCATAGCAATATTATATATATACATTGCATCATGCATGCATGGAAAATTTATTTGGTTTTCTAGCAATTTAAGAAACCTATTGTAACCCTAGTTTCTTTGTTCAGAAAATACCTACTTTCACTTTGATCCATTTCTCCTTCATCCATTGCAGAAGGTAATAAAATATGTCAGGACTACGCTTATGCTAGAACTATTATAAATATACACATATATACGTATATATATATACGTATACGTATACATGAAACCCTTGGACATCTAAAAGTGCTATACGAGGAGAGGGGGTCGAGGCAGGGATGGGAAGGATGATTAAAAGCAAGAAGGGATGGGTCGTTAAAAATTTACCAGGCGCGTAGCCCGGGGGGGGGGTGAAATCCCCCCCGAAATTACCAGGCGCGTAGCCGGGGGGGGGGGGGGGGGGTGGGGGAATCCCCCCCCGAAATTATGTTGCCCCCCAGGATTTTTTCCTGCCATGCGTAAACCGCCCATTTCTCAAAAATTTTCGCGCCTTCGGCGCGAAATCAGCGTTTTATACCATTATAATACGTGTTTCGCACTAAAAAACTGAGTACCAATTACCCTATTTGGTGTACTTTGACCACCTTCTACATCATTTGGGTGCAGGAACACGCACTGCGCCTTAAATATTATTGTAATTCAACGAATGCTCTGTAAAAATTCCACGAAGGTCACGAAATCGAAAAATTCCTCAGCTTCTGGGGGGCTCCGACCCCCAGACCCCCCGAAATTTTTTTCTAGCTACGCTAGTGGGGAGTACCCTCTCCGAACCCACCCACCCCCCCAAAGTTGGGACCTCAGAAAATCCAAAAAATGGTCTGAAAATGCAAAATTCGCTGCTAACGCTTTTTCCGTGAAAACAAGGCGTTCATACGCGATTTTAAAGAGATTGTAAGTCAAAATTTGAGAAAAAATTTTCAAAAAGTGACCATTTTTGGGCAAATTTAGCTAACTTTTTGGCTCCAAAAAGGGCCCGGGGGGTGGTTGGGTGGCGGTAACCGAAGTTGGCGGAGGCGGAGGGGATGTCGAAAATTTTGGGGGAGGGGCTGGCTTATTTTTACGGGGGGGGGGGGGGTGGGGGGCCCCCACTCGGCAACCTCCCCCCATTCGAGGTTCCCCCCCCCATAAAAGCCCCCCCCCATAAATTTTTACCTCCCCCCCATAAGCCAAAAAATTGCCAGATTTCACCATTTATACCCTAAATTTTCAAAAATATTGCAAATTTTTACGATTTTTGTGTAAAAATAGCCAAAAATCGATAACAAAAGACTAAATTAAGGTGTTTTTTACGCTAAAAAAGCGAAAATTTTGTTAAAATTACGGCGAAGCCGGAAAAATTTTTGAAAAATTTTTGATAGATAAATAGATATATATACCTCCTTTTCAACGGTTCGCTTTCGTTTGCCACGTTTGGACTTTTTCCCAGAAGACGTAGAGGGAGCAGCACTCCCAGAACCAGCGGGATTTTTCTCCGGCCGTCGGCGCTTGCCTCTGCCCAGCGCTGTGGCGTCCGCTTCCCCGGCAGTCTCATCCTCTTCGTCACAATCCTGATCGCCCTCCGGCTCATCATCGTCACCTAAAATAAGCAAACAATCAATCAAAGAGCCAGATATATACTTTGAGGGAAATACGACAAAAGGTACAATAACAAGTAGACATGAAATAATAAATGAAAACAAGTAACAAACAGAACAGAAGAAGGAAATCTCCTTAAAAAGAATTTGAAGAATGTTACGACACGAAAAATTGATACGTATATAATACAAAATTTTAAAAAGATTTGAACAGACCGTGAAAATATTTTGAGACTGTGATTAATCTGTATATATAACCGAAAAGGCGCGAAAATTTTTAAAAATTGAAAGATGCTTCTGGCGCTAAAAGGTCAATAACTTGAAATAGACAAGCGCCACAGGCGAGAAAAACTAATGAAATAGAAAACGCCGTGGACGCTGAAATTGTCCTATTTTTTAGTTTTATGCATTGAAAACAGCTTATATACGTACGTAGTTTTTGATTTCTCCCCAAAAATCCGGGGGGTATATACATCGGACAGAAAGGGAGAGGTCGGGACCCCCAAAACCTCACCCTGGGTGCGCTCATGGACCGCAGTTATGTTAGAAGGGGGGATTGGAGGAAACCCACTGTCGGCGCCACGGGAGGGGTACTGAGGCCCGCTCGTTTGCGATTTGGGCACCTACCTTTGGGGAGAAGGGCGCCTACGTATGTTAGATGAAAATTTTCTCAGATTTGATTCGTATATTCGTATTCAGTTCAGTGTATTCGAGAGGTCCTGTCTACGATCTATTCTGGGCGTTAGACTACGTACGTGACAGAATAAGAAACTGTGACTTATACGCTCGCTGCCTTAATAGAATCCCAATCGACTCCAGAATCCGTTCCTCACGACTACGGTGGCTAGGTCATACATCCCGAATGGCCCCATCTAGACTGACTCGGAAAACCCTGTTTTCCCCGGTCCCAACGGGTTGGAGGAAACCACCTGGCCGGCCGGCAATGTCATGGCGAAAGATGGTGGAGCAGGATCTGGCTGGTGTCCTTACCCCTTACAGGCATGCTAGGTACCCCTGGGAAGACGTGATCCAGGACTTGGCAAGCAACAGGGATCAATGGAGAAGGGTCATAGAAAATGCTGGATTGGAAGCGGAGCCCTTCATGTTGCAGATCCTGCGATGACGAAGGCCCAAGTAAGTAAGTAAAGTAAGTACATTTGATGAAAATTTAAAAATTTGATGAAATTTTATAAAAAGTTAGCAGTTTTGCTAAAAATCGAAAAATTTTTGTCGAAAGTTAGAAATTTTCGGAAATTAAAAGGTAAAAATTGCCAAAATTTGGCAAAAATTTGGTCTTCCCAAAAGTTAGTTAGCCAGATTTTAGGGATCGCCCCCGTCCGAAAAATCCTGGCGCCGCTACTGGACCGTCCACCAAAAAAGCAAATTTCCACGCTCCCCAGAATTTGCTACCCCCCCCCCCGTTCTTTGGCCAAGAATGGTTGAAACAATCGAAAATTTTCGAGTTTTCTAAAATTTTGGCGGACCCCCCTGATTTTTTGCCCAGCCAATTTCAATGCTATGGCCACTAGCACAGCACCTATGATCCGAAAAATTCCGGAGCCTAAGGTGGCTACACCAAACTAACTAACTAACTAACCTTCAGGATCGCCCTCTCCATAATCATCATCAGCACCAATAAAATCTTCATTTGTATCGTCAATCTGTCCTCCGGGACCTAAAAATTTTTATTCCATGTAACAACTACGCATATATACGTATATATACAAATACAGATGCGACCAAGACTGCACAGGTAAACCAACCAAGCAAGATTTCTGTAGTCTGTCTGAGCTTAGTTATATATATGGACACATAATATATCATAGCAATATTATATATATACATTGCATCATGCATGCATGGAAAATTTATTTGGTTTTCTAGCAATTTAAGAAACCTATTGTAACCCTAGTTTCTTTGTTCAGAAAATACCTACTTTCACTTTGATCCATTTCTCCTTCATCCATTGCAGAAGGTAATAAAATATGTCAGGACTACGCTTATGCTAGAACTATTATAAATATACACATATATACGTATATATATATACGTATACGTATACATGAAACCCTTGGACATCTAAAAGTGCTATACGAGGAGAGGGGGTCGAGGCAGGGATGGGAAGGATGATTAAAAGCAAGAAGGGATGGGTCGTTAAAAAATTACCAGGCGCGTAGCCCGGGGGGGGGGGGTGGGGGTATCCCCCCCCCGAAATTCCCAGGCGCGTAGCCGGGGGGGGGGGGGGGGGGGGTGGGGGGGAATCCCCCCCCCGAAATTGTGTTGCCCCCCAGGATTTTTTCCTGCCATGCGTAAACCGCCCATTTCTCAAAAATTTTCGCGCCTTCGGCGCGAAATCAGCGTTTTATACCATTTTCATACTTTTTTCGCAGTAAAAAACTGAGTACCTCTTACCCCATTAGCTTTAATTTGACCACCTTCTCCATCATATGTTTGCAGGAACACGCACTGCGCCTGAAATATTATTGTAATTCAACGAATGCTCTGTAAAAATTCCACGAAGGTCACGAAATCGAAAAATTCCTCAGTTTCTGGGGGGGGCTCCGACCCCCAGACCCCCCGAAATTTTTTCTAGCTACGCTAGTGGGGAGTACCCTCTCCGAACCACCCACCCCCCCAAAGTTGGGACCTCAGAAAATCCAAAAAATGGTCTGAAAATGCAAAATTCGCTGCTAACGCTTTTTCCGTGAAAACAAGGCGTTCATACGCGATTTTAAAGAGATTGTAAGTCAAAATTTGAAGAAAAATTTTCAAAAAGTGACCCATTTTTGGGCAAATTTAGCTAACTTTTTGGCTCCAAAAAGGGCTCTGGGAGTGGTTGGGTGGCGGTAACCGAAGTTGGCGGAGGAGGAGGATGTCGAAAATTTTTGGGGAGGGGGGCTACGGTTTTTACTGGGGGGGGGGGCTGGGGCTCCCCATCGGCAACCTCCCCCCATTCGAGGTTCATTTCCCCCCCCCCCCATAAAAGCCCCCCCCCATAAATTTTTACCTCCCCCCCATAAGCCAAAAAAATGCCAGATTTCACCATTTTTACCCTAAATTTTCAAAAATTTTTCCGGCTTCGCCGTAATTTTAACAAAATTTTCGCTATTTTAACGTAATAAACACTTAAAATTAGTCGTTTTTTAGCGATTTTTGGCAATTTTTACACAAAAAACGTAAAAATTTGCAAAATTTTTTCAAAAATATGCCCCCCCCCCCTTTTGGTGAGCCCCCCCATCGATGGGGGGGGGCAACTTTGAGCCCCCCCCATATCGCCCCCCCCCCCCCCCATAAATTTTGGCCTAAAAATAAGCCAGAGGGGAGTTCCCCCCAGACCCCCCCCCCGGTGAAAGAAACTATGGAGGGGGAGTAGTCAAGGTCGGGTATGGGCGGGGAGGGGGTTGGCCTTCTCGTGGGAGGGGTCTCACAAGGTGTTAAATTGAAGCTTGGGCTTAGGGCCCTTTAACACGTAAAGATCAAAAAATGGGTCGACGAACAAAATTTTTAAAAGTGGAAAATTTTGGTACCAATCGACCCGTCTCGTCGTCCTGAGCACAGAAATAACAAATTTATTGCATAAAAATGCGATTCTGATTCCCCCCCTTGGTGACTTGATCCGGAAATTTGGTGGTCGACCCGCGAAATGTGACGGGGGCACCCCCCTGAACCCCCCTCGGCCCCTCCCCCAAATTTTGGACCTCAAAAAATCCAAAAAGTGACCTAAAAATTTTCTGTATTTTAACGCTTTTTCCGTAAAAACAAGCTTGTGTTGACCGTTTTAGGCGTTTATACGCGGTTTTAAAGCGATTTTAAGTCAAAATTTGAGAAAACTTTTTCAAAAAAATGACCATTTGTGGGCAAAATTTAGCTAACCTTTTGGCTCCAAAAAGGGACGGAAAGGGGGGGGGGGGTTGGGCAGGGGTAGCCGCAAGGAGGGAGAGGGGATGTCGAAATTTTGGGGGGGCCGGGGGTGGTCGAAAATTTTGGGGGAGTACCCCCGATAGTTTCCCTGGAACTTTGGGTCTGGGGGGAGGGTAAATCTTGGCCGAAATCCGAAATGTGATGGGGGGTATATATATCCCCCCCCCTGAATTCGGACCTCAGAAATTTCGAAAAATGGCCAAAAATGCAAACTTTTCTATAATTTAGCCCTGTTTCATCAAAAAATAAGGCTTATTCTTAACGTTTTTGGCGTTTTTGCACCGTTTTAAAGCGATTTTAGGTCAAAAGTTGAGAAACATTTTTCAACAAATGACCATAGGTGTAACGGAGATTTGGGTTGGGGGAGGCCCCCTCCCCCCAAATTTCGGGGCGGGCCCCCTTTTTAGACCTCCCCCAACCCCCCCCCCCAAGAGCCCCCCACATATATAGGTGTGGCTGGCGAAAAAAGTGGGGGTGGGGGTTCAGAAAAAAGTAGGGAGGGGGGTTTGGCGAAAAAGAGGGAGGGAGGGTCGCGAAAAGTCGATTTGGGGGGGGAGGGCTAAGAAAAATTTTCTAGGGGGGGCGGCGAAAAATTTCGAAAAAGTCGGTTTTTCGTTAAAAATTGAAAAATTTTCTCAATTTACAGCTATTTTTAACGATTTTTAGCTTAATTAAGCGAATTCTAGCAAATTTTCGCTAATTTTTGGAAGTTTTTGGAAAAATTTCGAATCTTTAGCTGAAAATTTTCAAAAATTTAGGTAGGGGTTTGAAAATTTTTAGGGGGGAGGGGTCTAAAAAAATTGATTTGGGGGGAGGGGTAGGAAAAAATTTTTAGGGGGGGTTGGCGACCCCTCCATTTGGGGGAGGGGTCCCCCCCCCCACCACTCCCCCTAACACACCTATGCTGCCCCCCCCAAACCTCCCATAAAAATTTTTTCAATGTTTATGGCAAAAATCGCATTTTCAGCCATTGCTAATGCCAAAAAACGTCCAAACATTAACTAATTTTAACATTACACAGGGCCTTTAAACTCGAAAACTTGATTGGCAGCATGTTTCCAACTCCAAAATAGGGTCAACATTTAGTCAGAAAGTCCATAAAACTTTTGAAAACGTGTATTTCACGCAATAATGAACACTTTGAGCCAAAAGTTTTGGACATTTTTGAAAAAATTTACCCTAACAATACCCGATTTTTTTCCAATTTTTCGCGCCATAGGCGCGACTACCCCCCCCCCCGGGGGGGGGGGGGCCGGGGGCCCCCAAAAATTTTTGGTGGTGGTTGCTGGTTTGTAAAAATGACTGGGGAGTGTTATAGCCATGGGGTGAAAAAACCCACCCCCTTTTTGGGGGAAAAAACCCACCCGCCTCCTGGGTCATGGGTTGGAGATATGAGCTCCAAAACATAGCAGCAGGAAGCGCGACTCTTTCTAACCATAGGCTTTAGGTGGGGGGGGGTTGGGGGGGGGTAGCCCCCCCAAGCCTTTTTCCAAACCTCCCCCAAAACTTTTTTGGGGGGACGTCCCCCCCCCCCAACGGGGGGGGGGGGGGTAGGGCTAAAATTGGGTATTTTTAGGGTAAATTTTGAAAACATTTTCAAAAATGTCCAAATTTTCGGCTTAAACTGCTTATTATTATGAGAAATACACGTTTTTAACTGTATTATGGATCTTATGACTCAATATTGTCCTTATTTTGGACTTGGAAACATGTTGGCAATCAAGTTTTTGAGTTTAAAACCACTGTCTAATGTTAAAATTACTTTATGGTTACATGTTTTTTATCATTAGAAACGGCTGAAAATGCTATTTTTGGCATAAAAAATGAAAATTTTTTTTGGGGGAGATTTGGGGGGGTTGGGGGGGTCGCCAGAGGGGGCCCCCCCCGAAAATGTGGGGGGGTAGCCTCCCCCACCCCAAATCTCCGTTACACCTATGTTTCTAACCTATGTATGCAAAGATCAAGTCATTTGGTTCACTCCTGCAGATTTTATGACATTTTGAAAATGACAACTATATATATACTTTTTGGTTCAACCATCCAAAAATTTACCAAAAGTTTGGACCGATGTAACTTTTGACTGGGTTGGGCTAGAAAAGTTTTGCAAATATCTGCAATGATGGCAACTCTTCCTCTTTGCACACAGCCAAAATTAGACCGATCCGCTGTACCGTTAGTCTGGCACATTGCCAAACGTGGCGGGGAAAAAATCCACTTTGGGGGGAAAACCCACCCAAATTTTTTTGGAAATTTTTTTAACAACTCAACACGGAAACAATTAGAGACTATAGCACGGTACTATCGAGCACGCTGCGTCATCCTATGCGGTCAGATTCGGACAGTTTTGCTTACCTGGCTAGCTAGGGGCTAAAAACCTTAAAAGTGCCATTTCGCAGCTGGAGGACCCAATACAGGTACAATTGTGGATTTTAACAGCCAATTCTACGTAAAAAAACCATTCTCTACACGATAGAATAATAAGTTTTATAAAATTACATCATTTTTAGCATTTTTCAAAAATTGCCCTATGTTTATGTCTTAAACTTTATGAAACCTGGCCAGTTGATGCAGCAATTTCAACGGCACATGAGATCTCAAAAAAGCTACTTAGATCGGGTTTTTTGGTTCATACTAACTAAAAAAGGTTTGAATTTTACACTGGAAGTGTCAGAATTGCGATAGAACAATATTTAAGACCTGTGAGGGGTGGGTTTGTTTTCCCCCATTTGGGTTTTCCCCCCATTAGGTTTTTTCCCCCGCTACTTTTTGCATTATACCGCTCTAACGGTACAACTTAGAGAAGTGCAAATAGGCTTAAAAGAAAGTTCTAAGTACGCCAAGTACGATGGTATATAAAGTTCTCAGATAACCCTTATAATAAAAAAGCTCCAGCCAAAATCTGAAAATGTGGGTTTTTTCCCCCATGGCTATACCCCCCAAACCTCCCCCCAATTACACCTATGCAAATGACCATTTTTCGACCAAATTTAGCAAACTTTTTGTGCCCAAAATCGTTGGGGGCATAGTTTCCCTGAAACTTTGGGTCTGGGGGGGGGTAAATCTTGGCCGACCTCCGAAATGTGATGGGGGTGGGGTACCCCCCCAAACCCTCCCCCCAGAATTCGGACCTCAGAAACTTCGAAAAATGGCCAAAAAATGCAAAATTTTCTGTAATTTAGCCCTTTTTTCATCAAAGTAAGGCTTGTTCTTAACGTTTTAGGCGTTTTTGCACCGTTTAAAAGCGGTTTTAGGTCAAAATTTTTGAAAAATTTTCCAAAAAACCATTTTTCGACCAAATTTAGCTTTTTGGGTCCAAAAATTGTTGGGGGGGTTCGAGGGGGGGGGGGGGGGTGTCCAAAAGGTGGGGGGGGGTTAGTCAAAAAATATGGGGGGGGGGGTAAAATTTGGTCGTGAATTTTGGGGATACCCCCCCCCCCACAGTTTCCCTCGAACTTTTGGTCTGGGGGGGGGGGGGGAATCTTGGCCGACCTCCGAAATGTGATGGGGGGTACCCCCCCAACCCCCGCCCCAGAATTCGGACCTCAGAAATTTCGAAAAATGGCCAAAAAATGCAAAATTTTCTGTAATTTAGCCCTTTTTTCATCAAAATAAGGCTTGTTCTTAACGTTTTAGGCGCTTTTGCACCGTTTTTAAAGCGATTTTAGGTCAAAAATTTTAGAAAAATTTTTCAAAAAATGACCATTTTTCGACCAAATTTAGCAAACTTTTTGGGTCCAAAAATCGTTGGGGGGGGGTTGGGGGGGGGGTAGCCAAATGTTGGGGGAGGGTAAGTCAAAAAATCTGGGGGGGGGGTAAATTTGGTCAAAAATTCCCCCCCCCCCCAAAGGAAACTATGTACCCCCCCCAAAGGAAACTATGGTTGGGGGGGGGGGTAGCCAAGTTGGGTTGGGGTGGGGGAGGGTAGGTAGGTAAGTCAAAAAATCTGGGGGGGGGGTAAATTTTGTCGACAATTTAGGGGGGATACCCCCCAAACCACCCCCCTCCTCCCAAAGGAAACTATGCTCCCCTCATAGGTGTGGCTGGCGAAAAAAGTGGGGGTGGGGGTTCAGAAAAAAGTAGGTAGGGGGTTTGGCGAAAAAAGGGGGGAGGGGGGTCGCGAAAAGTCGATTTGGGGGGAGGGGTAAGAAAAATTTTCAAGGGGGGGTCGGCGAAAAATTTCGAAAAAAGTCGGTTTTTCGTTAAAAAAACGAAAAATTTTCTCAATTTACAGCTATTTTTAACGATTTTTAGCTTAATTAAGCGAATTCTAGCAATTTTTCGCTACTTTTTGAAATTTTTTGGAAAATTTTCGAATTGTTAGCTAAGAATGTTCAAAAATTTAGGTAGGGGTTTGACAATTTTTCGGGGGGAGGGGGGGTCTGAAAAAATCGATTTGGGGGGAGGGGTAGGAAAAAAATTTTAGGGGGGGGGTTGGCGACCCCTCCATTTGGGGGGGGAGGGGTCCCCCCCCCACCCCCCCCCCCCTCCCTCACACACCTATGGCTCCCCTCCTCCTGGTGAAACTATGAGCCGGTGAGCGCACCTTCCCCTCCCCGTCCCCCCCCACACCAAATCTCCGTTACACTTTATGCCTATATATATAACACACCATAACGAGTGGTTTTTGATTAGATTTCTGTTGAAAATAGTAAATTTTAAGTCGAAAAAGGATCAGTTTTAGCTGAATAAGATGTGGGTACAGTTTTTTGTAAAAATTTCTGATTTTTGAGCCCCCCCCCCACCCAACAGGTGCTACAACTATGCTTATAATACGTCCCATCCCTCATTGATGGTACGCTTCAAGCCAAGCAAGAGAATAAGAGCTAAATAAGTAGTAGATATTTAGGATTTACATATAAATACAACGTTAAATAGTATTTCTCCTACTACTAATCCAATGGAATAATGTGCAGTGTATGCGAAAAAATATTGCGAAGACTTTGAATTGCAGTTACCACCGCAGATTTCATCCGCAACTTTGGTTAGACTCAGGTTTTTAGAGTCAAACCTGCCTGCTCCAGATGAGCGGAATGACAGCAGACTTTCTATTTGGAAGCCTTTGTGAAGTTAGCTCCATTTACTGTTTTAAGAAGGTACCTCTTATTAGCTGTTAAGCCCGGTTCACACCTCTGTCCGTTTGTTCGTTTCTGGTTGTCCGCTTGTCCGTTTGTCCGTTTGTCCGCTTGTCCGTTTGTTCGTTTGTCCGTTTGTCCGCTTGTCCGTTTGTCCGTTTGAGTTGTTGATTCATAGTTGTCCGTTTGTCCGTTTGTCCGGTTGTCCGTTTGTCCGTAAGGGATGTCCGTTTAGACTTCAACACTGCTCTACTTTACCGGTTGTCCGTAAGCAACAAGTATGAATCAGTTTAGAAAAGCAAACCAGACAAACTGACAAACGGACAAACGGAAACGGACAAACAGACAAACGGAAAGCTAGGTATGAATTGATCTGTGAGTTCAGCAAAACGGACAAACGGAGAAACGGAAATTCGGACAAAAAGACAAACGGACAAAAGGAAAATAGGTATGAACCGGGCTTTAAGATATCATCCTTGATATCCTTTTGTGCAATTTGACCTTACAAGCGCCAATTCATTATCAAAGTAGATGAATGCAGATCATGACAAAGAACAGGAATGCCAAATTTCAAGCCGATTCTTCACTTTTTTAGTTCGCAGTCTCGTTTCAAAGTCCACCCCGGTAGTGGTACTACCATCTTAAGCATGTACTCTCCGTACGTGCATTTATCGTAGCAGAAAGTGCAATTATTGCCCAGTTTCATTCAAACTTTCAGAAAATACATCGGATATGAGGATACACTCCTGCATAAACGACCGTTTACATGTACAGTGAGGAAAAAATTCTGAAGTTCTAGAACTATGCGTAGAAAACTCTGCCTAGCGACTATGGTCATTTTAAAGCTTATTATGTGCTCTACAACTTTGTTCTTAGACATAAGTCTGTCTCTCACCTTTTTTGAGCAGTAAATTTTTAAATGTTTTTCGTTCAAAAATAGTTTGTTTTGACCCAATTTTGCTGAAAACAGGTTGTGTCTAGTTGGTATCGCTGCAGACCACAAACGTAGGCACCGGCAAACATAGGCAATTGGACCCCTGTACACTACATTTTAGACTAAAAGTATTGTCAAATAACAGATTTTGTCAAACAGCGGCAAACATTTTTGATCGAAGATTGGTCCACAACCAAAACGTTGATTTGAACGATATTTTGCACACTGTATCTTTGGACAATTAGCCCGGGCGGTTTTTATTTTCCCTTTTATCTGCCTCTAATCAAGAGCAATGAACTTGCAGTGTTGGAGAACACTTGATATTTTCGGCAACGCTTAATTTCTGCATACTGAAGCGATATTTGGACAAAATATTCTGGCAAATTATCTCAGAAACACACTGGATATGACCATTTTTTGTTTGAAAAGTTTTTATAAAAATGTTAGGTCAACAATTGTGACTACATTTCGCAAATTTGCAACCAATGCAAACTAGATACCAATGGCACCAGACAACTCAGAAAATATAGACCTTCAAATTGATGTGTGGCTCAATTCATAGCACTCACTACTCAGTGTTGAGTAAGTTACTCATTGCCAATGTTGATTGAATGTAAAGGAAGCGAGACCTTAAGGGGGATTATGGATTTAATATTTCGACTGGCTGTTTACTTTAAAGATAGTTTAAGTTAAGGTAGTAGTACCACTACAAGGGTGGACTTTGGACAGATACAGTGAACTAGTAGATACTTAATGAATCGGCTTGAAATTTAACATTCCTGTTCTTTGTCATGTTTTGCATCAGATGAGCTGACCTAACACGCTGCTGGAGCTGGCTTGCTGTCTGCACAATAGGAAATGTACTAAAACCTTTAAATTTAGATATCTCCTTCAATTTTTATGAAATCATTTGAAATTTGTGTACATGGTTAATTTATATATATACTCAGGCAGCTTTTTAGTTTTTCGTAAAAAGTGAGTTTTCCGTTTTTTAGTGTATTTCAAATATTTGTAAATTTTATATCTTGCCTACTATTGCGATTTTTCAAAAACACAAAAAAACAGCCTGAGCGAATGCAGACATAAAACATATCTGCAAAAATTGGTCAATTTTGGTGGCGGCAGTCACGAAAAATAAAATACAAAGATTCTGTAGCTTTTCATTGTTTGCTTTGGGTTTGCGAATTTCCAATGCAAGCAGCTGCAAGGTGTTTTCTGTCAAGTAATGCACACAGGTAACAGAACGACAACCTTTAAAACACAACATATTTAGCTTTAGGATAAAGTGTTGTTACTTTACGTTGTGTGTGCAAATGGTCAGCGTAATTCAAGAATGTGTAAAACCATCTGCAACTTTTGATAGACACCACGTACACAAGAGATATGCACATAATTTTAGCGCTGTTTTCATGCTCTTTCGCAAGGTGGAGACAAATGCATCATATAAATAAATAAATGCGCTGAAATAAAAATTTGATTATTTGCGCATGCACAAAGCCATGATGGTAGCCAGGGGCCTATTTCATAAAACTACATTAGTTACATTACATTACCTATATTAAAATGTAGCTACATTACATTTGCTACATTTTTGGGTTTCAGATAGCAAATGTAACTTTTGGGAAATATCTTTTGGGAAATCCCTTTTGACGTCATTTTATCATGATCTACATTGTGTTGCTACAATGTAACTACATTGTAGCTACAATGTAATTACATTGTAGGTACACTGTAGTTGCATTGTAGTTACATTGAAATACATTTTATTGTTCACTACACAATGTATTATTTACAACAGCTGCAGATTTTTAATTAAAAATTATACAGCTGTCAGTACGCACAACAAAGAATGCATAGCGAAATTACGTAAATAAACGTAAATAAATAAATGAATCTAAATTTTGAGAATTTCACTAATTTTTAGATACATCGAGACCGTACAGATTTTGCAATAAAGTGTGATTTTGTGTAAAGTAATACTTCCTATGTCTTTTTTACAATCGTAAAGTTCGTTCATAGCTTAAAAAGTTCTTTCATCAAAGAATTTTACGGGATAAGTAGTGCTGGGACCGGTTCCGATTTTTGAAACCGGTTCCGGTTCCGGTTCTTGACTACCGGTTCCGGTTCCGGTTCCGGTTCCGGTTCCGGTTCCGGTTCTAGCTACCGGTTCCGGTTCCAATTGGTATTTTTGATAAAAAAGCTAAAATCACACGATTTTTTTATTTTTTTGACAATTTCTATAAAAACTTAATATATTCAACTGCACAAACAAAGCTATGAACGTGTTTTTAAAGTTGTGGAAATTATAGCTACCACAGCTTACCAAAATACTAAGTATTCTCAATCTAGATAAACATTTAGCTACTGCCCTTCAGAAAGCGTTACGTCGCACAGAACTTTCCTCGACCAATTTCAAGCAGTCCAGTAAAATTTGCTTATCGATTCAACAGCTTCAGTTACAACATTACAAAGCTTAATCATTGAAAAAGCAGCTAATCTTTCATCTCGGGGTCGAAGATTTTTTTGAGATCGAAAGCTATAGCAGAAAACATTGGGGAAAATCGTTGAACGAGAATTAAAACTTTTCGAGCACTTATGCAGCACACAGGTACAACTAACTTCATACCTTTAAAACCAAAAATTGTATGTTACAATAAATAAAGTCAAGCTGCTAAGTTTTTATTTTACATAGAATTTGTTTTAATTTTTGTAGCTGAAATAAACAAATTTGTAACAAAAGAGCGCGATTCCCTATCAAATCCTAAACCTAAGCAAAAAGTACTAAAATATGACAATGAAATATGAAAATTTTTAATAGACCATCAATGGCATTCTTTTTCGGTAGCGCTAGCCAATTGCTATTAATTAAATAAGAACGGTATACCTCAGGGATACTGTTGCTCAGCTTAAAGCCTAGTTCACAGCCATCAAGTCAAGGCACGTCAATTGAAGTCACGTCACTTCAAGTTAAAGTCAAAGTCAAATTAAGTCAAGTCAAAAGTACGCGAAAGCAATTCACAACAGAAGTCACAATGCTCCGCTCAGTGTAACAATATGACCAATCAAGAGTCTTAACCGTCTTTAAGTTCCGTCCAAAATTTTGCCCAACTGGTGATATTTTGCCAATGATGAGTACTAAATTGCTACATTGCTAAATTAAATACAGTAAGTTTTGAGAAAAATCTGCTAAACAAAAAGTGTTACTTGTTAAACGTTAAAATTTTGTTTTTACAATTCTAACTTTTATTTCAATTTTAATTTATTTTTACAATCAAAGTAAT
This sequence comes from Trissonchulus latispiculum, assembly GCA_030248195.1. NCBI lineage: Eukaryota > Metazoa > Nematoda > Enoplea > Enoplida > Ironidae > Trissonchulus > Trissonchulus latispiculum. Next base: position 52,868 of record JASAND010021645.1, read on the forward strand.
CCTTAGCAACTTATCCAACTTAGCACAGGAAAGTAGCCAAAATCGGCCCGCATCGGCCCGCGCGGCCCGCGCGGGTAGTAAAATTCGGCCCGCCCCGCCCCGCCCCGCGGGTACCCGCGGGTACCCGCGGCCCGCATACAACTCTGTGCCTGCTTGGTGTATAGACTATAGACATGTCCGATCTGATTGGCTGAATTTTCAAGTTTTCAAGTCAAAGTAGAACGTTGGTATACTTTGACTTGAAGGGCTTCAAGACAAAGTCCAGTCAAGTCAAGTCCAGTCACAGCTATCTGTGAATGCTGACTTTGACGTGACGTGACTTGACTTGACTTGACTCGAAACTTGGTGGCTGTGAACTAAGCTAAACCCTTAATCTGGAGTTGCGTCTTCAGTATACTGGTTTGCTTCAGTTGAAGTTTGCACACAAAAATTGCAGAGGCAACAGCTAGAGCTGGAAGAGTTGCCGTAAAGCATCAAATCCTTAATGCTTACCTTTGTCATTCTTAAAGAAGAGTTAACACTGAATACACCTTAGTTTTACTTTTTCTATAACCTTTTTTGAAAACTTAAAACATTGACTGAAAACTGTTATTAAAGACATCGAAAAATTGATATAAAAATCTTCTGCCATTTACACAACAAGTCTTTCAAAAACAAAATTTCATATCTAAATAGAAGTACCAGAATAAAGTTAAAAAAAAAAAAAAAAAAAAAAAATTCCAAATGCTAAACTCAAATTCATAAGAAAATTTTAAAATTTTACAAAATAAACCTTGATTGAAGTTTTAAACAGCCAAAATTAACACTAGAACCGGCCGGTTCCAAAAGCACCGGTTCGGTTCGGTTCCGGTTCGGTTCGGTTCTAAAAATCCTACCGGTTCCGGTTCCGGTTCCGGTTCCGGTTCTACCGGTTCTTTTGGAACCGGTCCCAGCACTAGGGATAAGCCCACTTTATCCTGATCTTGACCACAGTCAAAAATGTAGTTACATTTTGACTGAAAATGTAATGTAGAATACCTAAAATACTTTTATGAAACTAAGATAATATTGCTACAATGTAGTTACATTTCCAGCCTATTCAAAACATTATGAGAACTACTACATTGTAATGTAACTTACATTGTAATGTATAAAATACAATGTAACTACATTATATTGTAAGAATGTATATGAAACCGAATCTCAACTCTATTGTTACATTGTAGTTACAATGTAACAAATGTAATGTATATGAAATAGGCCCCAGGCAATTATGCGCTCTCTGACAACAAAACTTCGTGCAAAGATCGACATCGACAAAAATTTTTTTCAACCAAAAGAAAGTTCGTGCCATGAGGGTTCAGAAAATATATACATTGCTGCAGCAAAAATGTACCGGTAATTCAGTATAAACAAAACAATTTCGCTCCCTACATTTTTTGGTCAGACTTTAGTGCTGAGGGTCATGTTTCTTGGTGTCTGCTGAAACTTTCACAAAGTTGTGTAATTCTCATTTGAAGTGTTGAAAATCATAAAACTTCAAAAACTTTCACTTTTTCATAAATTTCTCAGGTTATAGATAACTTCTGGGGAAACCAAGAAAAACTACCCTCGGCAAAACTCAGCACGTTAGTTTGGCCAAGAGCAAAGTTTAATCAAAGTGATCCCACCTTAAGCGAGGGGGTCGCCAATTTTTGAACATCTCCGATTTTTTCATTTCCACATTTTGTATTTTCCATAAGTCCACAAAACAGAACACTTGCGTTTGTTGCAAAGTTTCTCTATCATTCACAATATTCCTCTAAAAGTGATCCCGACATGTTTTAAACATAGGAAAACGAATAAGTTAGGAAACGTTCACAGTAACCAAAAGTTTGAGTGAGCGCAAGAGCAAATGAGCTATTACTTGCCACAATATTAATCTTGGCTAGATAGCGTGTTAATATTTCTACGCGGTGTATTTTTGAGTTAGCTCAGCGATTTTCTAGAAATTTTCAAAGTTTGATGAAGTCGGTTTTTGCACAATTCTGGCTTACACAAATATAACCAAAGGCATGTATCGTCATCTGAACTAACCAATTACTGCAAAATTCGCGTATAGATATTAACACATTACCCATTTTGAGGTTCAATTGGCATACGCACAATCCATGCTGCTACTTTTGCGTAGTTCATAGTTTTGGTTACCGCGTTGTTGGCATCGTTTTGCCTCAGAAACTTCATTTTTTCAAATTTTTGGATATAGTAGTCAACAAGTCGGGTGAAACCAGAGATATCCAATTAAATTCAGTGTGCCAATTTGCACATATGAAAGGAAGACTTATGCTATGTTTCACCCCAATTGCTGGTGTTTAACTGTGGAGGCATGCCTCAGTCAGTGCGATGACGGAAGCCTATAGTCCAAAAATGGCACACTTTTAACTTTTCCAAATATAGAAAATTCTAAATCAAATTGAAGCTCTTGATGTCCTGAACATTTTACCTTCCTATACCAAGTCCTACAAAGCAGTATGAAAAAGTAAGACGGAATTAAGGTTTGAAGAATATAACAGTAGCTATAATAATATAACGATGTAACGCAAG